>APFE031227038.1:13994-38040 GCA_000404065.3 Pinus taeda
ATGCAAATGTGCACTACTGTCTTTGTTTAAAAGCATTTCTGTATTGAAGAAGGAATTTTGAATAGCGATTGATATTTCGGATTGATCTGCAGCTCACATGGTACTATTATCTGCGTCTTTACTCATTCTTGTTATATGAATTGTTGTTTAAATCACTCTTGCTATTATCGCTTATATATATATGTGCTTTTCGCAGCATCCTTTATGCATTCCACTATTGGTTGTTTATAGCATGCTTCTCTTTCAATCGTATATATGTATCGATAATATAAACAGTGAATGCAGTAATTTGTATTTATCGCTTCATTGTGACTATTCATATGAAGTAATCTTTGAATGATTGAATATCTTATATTTATTTTACAGAGTCATCTATATGCCTGTTAGATAGATGAAGGTTATTTAACGCTACATTCCGAATGAATAAGTTGTTCCGAGGATTAGTATTAGTTTCCCTATTTTTGTCAATAGAATAAGCTAGCCGCCTATCATCGAAAAAGTAAATTATTCATCACCCATACATCCCTTTTATTTATTATCCGGAAACTGGTCCCGTTATCTCTAGTCGGAGCCACCATCCCAAATGGATAAGGAGCTGTACTAAGGTCCGGACCGGGTGGTTATCCCCCAAAGTTGTTGCAACGATTTTCGAGGCCTCAACATTTCTGGCACTAGAAGGAGGGCCATCCGCTATGAATGGCGAGTAAGCCAAAACCTACAAACCATTCAAAGAGTAATTCACCCTCCACCTCTCCTCGGACATCTCGTTCGCATTCTGAATCTCCAGTATCCAGATGAGACGAAGAAGGATCAACCACTACTGCTCAATTACATCATACTTCAGAACACTTAAGTCCAGAGTCCCCTGAAGTTCAATCCATCATCCAGAAACTTCAAGGCTTCTCAATTTCGCCTCCTAGATCTGAAGTATCACAAGGCAGTCAGACTTCGCAATTTCGCTTACCCTCTCACCTTACCAGACTCAAAAACGAAAAGCTAGGTATTGAACCACCCGAGTTTCCTTTACTCGAGAGGAAAAGGATTAAAAAGACCGCTGGAGGTACTGGTAGCAAAACCTTTTCTCCATCATCTTCCATTTCATCATCACCTTTGCAAAGTCAAACACCCACTTCACCACTACATATCGTTGTTCACCAAGGGACTTCATCTCAAACATCACAATCTTTTCAGTCTGTACTTCTACTTCCCCCTCAAGCACCTGGAACACCACAAGCAATCGGTGGTAATCCTAAAATGGCTCAAAGACCATGGAGAAGTCCTAGTGTAGTCATTATGCCTGCACCTTTACATCCTTTACCTGATTACCCCGAAAAATGGCTACCTAAGTTCAATCCAGATGCTAGAACTTCGATAGAAGAACATATAAAAAAATTTATGTTGTCAGTAAATCTAAAGAGAGTCACTGAAGAAGATGTGGTAGTAAGATTGTTTCCCTATTCACTGCAAGGATCTGCAGGGTCTTGGTATTTTTCCTTGCCCTCTGGATCCATCACAAGTTGGAATATCTTCCAGGAACAATTTCTCACCAAATACAGCGATGACAAATCCTTAGCTACACTGGTCCATGACCTTTCCAATTTAATGATCGAGTCAAGAGAACCCATTAAGGAGTTCAACTCCCGATTCAACAAACTCTTGAACAAAATCCCCACTGATGATAAGCCAAGCGAACAAGTTAGAAGCGAGTGGTATATCACTGCTTTGCCTTTGAACATAGCCATATTTGTCGATAGAGCTAAACAGCCTACATTGGCTGAAAACATGAAGGAAGCACTCGCTGTGGAAAAAAGTATAATCGCCTTAGAAAAGAAAACTGCCCTAGAAGAACGAAAATCTAAAAAAGTGTCCTTTAAAGATGACTTAAAGAAAAAGATCACTAAGGATCCCTATGACATGGAGGGCCTTCAGAAATTCCTTAAAAACATGTCGAACGAAATGGTTGAGATTAGGAAACAAGTATCAGAATCCTCAACAAAGGAACCATATAGGAATTTCAAGAAACCCGAGTCCAAGCCTCCAAATGTCATATCATACGAAGACTTGGATTCTGAGGAAGAAGAAGAGGAAGAAACATTTACACCATTTGAAGAAGAAGAAGAGCAAGTAGTTGAATGTCACGGGATGTGGGACTTTATACTCCCTAATTCCGATACTGACGCTGAGCAAGAAGCCTTTCCTATCACTTCGAGTAAAGGTACTCCCGAACTTGTTCAAGCTAATCCAAAGAAAAGGAGTGCTGGAACCAACACTGCAAAGGAAAAGGTACCCGTTGGGAAGCCAGCCACGACAATATCTAACAATCAGCCATCATCCTCCACTACACCTTCGTCATCTAAGACATTGGTTGTTTCTGACTCGATGGATTATAATATTGTCGATGACATGAAGAAAACTAAGGCAAACATCACCATGTTTGAACTTAGTAAATTAAAACATCAGCAGAAATTACTACTCAAAGAACTTAACGTTGTTCCTTCTTCACCCCTTCCCACCACTAAAGCTACAAGCGACTCAGGACAACCTCCTTCTGGTAGAGTTGAGGAAACTGACACAATTCTGATTGGAGATAGATCAAACTCCCATACCCCTCCTTTCCTCTTAACTTATGAAATTTACATTCGAAATCTACACAACTGCTTAATTGATTCTGGGGCATCTTCGAATATAATTCCTGCTTTAGTTTGCTCCAAACTGAATATAGAACCCCAGAAATCTTCTATTCACATTGTACAGTTAGATAGAACTAAGGTTCAAGTTCTAGGGGAAATAAACTCTGTAACGATCAGGTTATCGGTGGATCCAAGAATAATCCAAAGGATTGATATTCTAGTCGCTGATATACTTGATTTCTATGGGTTAATTTTAAAAAGGGATTGGTCAAAAAAACTCCATGGGTATATCTCCACCGATTGGTCCCATATGTGGCTCCCCTATAAGGCCAAGCCCAATCAAATAAGGATCGATCGAGAGAAACACATGACCCACACTGTTACAGAATTTGAACAAGAAAATCAACCAGTCGCGTTCAACAACAATATCCTAGGAAATTATTCTTCCGAGTCAGTTTTCGGCAATTATGTTGCCCAGCCCTCTCCTTTCTCAGTCAACAATTTTGCATCACAAATTGAAAACTTTTCACAGACCGATAGGTCTAAATGTGTTAATGTTATTGAGAATGTTGTAACAAAAATTGTAGATAATTCATTATTTTGGTCTTTATATTTTGATGGATCTAAGTCCAGTGAAGGATCAGGAGCAAGATGCATTTTGGTCAGCCCGCACAGAGAAAAAATAGTGTTTTCCTATAGATTAGAATTTGAATGCACCAATAACACAGCCGAGTACGAAGCACTAGTCCAAGGACTGTACAAAGTGATCGGCCTCAAAGTTCAATACTTAAAGGTCTTTGGCGACTCTGAGATTACTGTGAAACAGGTAAGGAATACAATTCATTGTCTTTCGAACCATCTCTAGCATTATCAATCGTTGGTACAAGAGCTAACATCCCATTTTTTAGCATTCAATATTTCTTCCATTCCCAGGTCACAAAATTTGGCAGCCGACTTGCTAGCCAATGTCACTTCCAGGCTGCTCCCTTATGAAGACTATAGACCAGATAGGTTTTCAGTACAATTAGTTTTAGGCCATCCATTCCTGACAATGTAACCAATTGGAGAGTGTTCAACCACGACGATGAAATTTTACAATTTCTGACCTCTGAAAAATCCTATGACAATCAAATCATTGAGGAAGACGAGCATGACACTCAAATGAAAGGTAAACAAGAGGAAAACTCAGTCCCTAACCGTGTAGTGAAGCTTGAAGACCTTTATGATATTAAAGACAGGTTCAAACCTGTATCTAATACAAAGCTTCAGAGCTCTACCTTAAGCTTTGAATTAATAAACCTTGGCACCGAACAAAATCCTCAAAACATTAATTTAGGATTAGGACTTTCCATAGAGGAAAAGGAAGCATTCATTAGTCTGTTGCGAAAGAATAAACATGTTTTCGCTTGGAAATATGATGATCTAAAAACATATGATACATCTATTATTCAACACACTATCCCAATGCTTCCCGAACAGAAGCCAGTTCAACAAAAGATGAGGAAAATACATCCAAACTTAGAGGGTCAGATAAAATCGGAACTCAATAAACTCTTGAAAGCTAAGATTATTTTTCCCGTACGACACTCAAACTGGGTCTCCAATATAGTACCAGTCAGAAAGAAAAATGGCGACATAAGGATTTGTATTGATTTCAGAAATTTAAATAAGGCTAATCTAAAAGATAATTTCCCATTACCCACTATGGAACAAATACTCCAATCAGTGGCAGGCTCAGAGTTAATGTCCTTCTTGGATGGGTTTTCAGGGTATAACCAAATTTTGGTCCACCCCGATGATCGACTCAAAACCACATTCAGGACAAAGTGGGGAACATATTCTTATCAGAAAATGCCTTTCGGACTTATTAATGCAGGAACCACTTTTCAAAGAGCAATGGATATCGCTTTCAAAGGGTTAATTAATAGAATAGTAGTCGTCTATTTAGATGACATTACTATATTTTCTAAAGAGATATCCGACCACTTGCATGATTTGAATCAAATCTTTCAACGTTGTAAGAAATACGGTATTTTTCTAAACCCTAAGAAATCTTTTTTCGCTCTTGATCAAGGTAAGCTCCTAGGCTTTATTGTATCTAAAGATGGCATCTATATTGATCTAGACAGGATTAAAGAAATTTCTGAAATCCCTTTTCCTCATAATAAGAAATCCATGGAGTCATTTTTAGGCGAAATCAATTTTGTAAGAAGATTTGTTCCAGATTTTTCTCAAATTATTTTACCACTTCAAACTATGATTAAGAAAAATTCAGTTTTCAAATGGGGATCACCAGAAAAGGAAGCATTTGAATTAATCAAACAATCAATAATCAATGCCCCGACTCTGAATACTCCAAATTTTTCTAATCATTTTACATTGTATACCATCGCATCCAATTGCTCTTATGCTGCAGTACTTACACAGATCAACGATCACAATTTGGAAGCACCAATTTCATTCTATAGCTCAAATCTTCAAGGTGCAGAACTAAACTATTCTAAAGTAGAAATAACAGGCAATTTTAATGAGCACCGATTTAATGAGCACTAGTCTACCTGCTCTGGGTAGCAGATGAAGGCTCCAAATATTTAATATTCTTTCCACCTTGGCAATCAACCAGGTCCAATCTGCAATTTTGTATCCATCTACTTTTACCCTGAAACACAAGTACTTCAATCCATCCTCCATTGTTAGGTTTTGGAAGGGGAAGTTTTGGAGTACAAGAGAGATATAATGGATTTGGACCCATTTATTTCCATCCCTGTTGCGGCACAAAAAACATTTAGCACTTCAGAGAGAGTGTTGTTGTCGTGAATGCCTCCATCTATGAAGATGAGCATGTCATCCACAAAGAGAAGATGTGTTAGAGTGCATTCCCCCATGATCTTGAGACTCTTAAGCCTCCCAGCTCTTTTTTCCGACACAATCAGCCTGCTTAAGCGTTTCATCACAATAAGAAAAAGCAATGGGGAGAGAGGACACCCCTACCTGATTCCTCGCTCTACCTGAAAGGAATCAGAGATTGATCCATTGATTAAGGTTCCAATGGATACAAATGTAATGCAACACATTATCCATCTGATAAAAACTAGTGGAAAGCTTAGGTGAGTAAGGATCATCCTTAAGAATAACTAGTTGACCCTGTCAAAGGCCTTTGAGAGGTCAATCTTGAGAATCACCCCTTTAAGCTTCTTCTGTTTGATGGAGTGTAAGGCCTCTTATGCTGTGTCGATGGCCTCAAGAATTTGTTGATTGTGTAGGAAGGAAAACTGTTCCGAGTAGATGTTACCCGATATGATCAGCTTGATGCGGTTAGCAATGATCTTCGTAATAATTTTGTATAAGTAGTTACATAGGGATATAGGCCTGAAGTCATTGAAGGATGGCAGGGAGTCCATCTTGGGAATGAGGGCTATATAGGTGGAATTTATAGGTTCATACATTCTACCCGAAGAAGGACATCCCTCGATCACATCGAGTAGATCTGATCCAATAATGTCAAAGAATGTAAGATAGAATTCCACGGACCAACCATCTGGCCCTAGACCTTTGTCCTTCTTAAACCACTTCAGGGTGCCCTCCAGTTCCCCCATAGTAATAGGTTTTATGAGATCCTCCACCAAGTCAGGTTCCACAAATTTTGGAAAATGCCCTGCAATGTGAATGATATCAGCTAGAGGTGTGCTTGGTGGGGCTTTGAACAACTGCTTGAAGTGAGCGTTACCCAGCCATGCTAGTTGATTATAAGTTTTAGCAATTAGATCTTGTTCCGTAGGCATTTTCTAGATAATATTCTTGGATTTCCTTCCATTTGCAAATTTATGGAAGAATTTTGTATTTCCATCCCTCGCTTGTAACTAAATTGCCCTGCTTCTGAGTCTCCAAGTTTCTTCCCGATCCAGCAGAATCTTTAATCTCTGTGTTTCCAAGTTCACAAGGTGTAGTTTTGTTGTTATAGAGGTGTACCTTCTCCCCTATTCATCCATTAGAGTGGCCAGCTAATTTTCAATGACACTAAGGGTATGTTCCTCCTTGGCCTTTTTCCTTCTGGCCCAATCTATGGATAATCGCTTGAGTTTGATCAGGTTACTATAGAAACCCTCAGCCTTCCTCTAGACATTTGGTAAGGGATGGGCCTTCCAAAATTCCAAAACCAACCTAAGATATTCAGGGTCTTTTAACTAGGTCGAATTAAACTTAAAAGGAGCCCTAGGTTTTTTAAAGGAGCTTGCCACTTCTAGATAAATAGGGGAATGATCCAATATTCCTCTAGTGCCCACCCACTGTCTGTAATTTGTGAGGGAAGTAAGAAAATTTTCATGAATGAGATACCTGTCTAGTCTCCTCCCCAGAGCTGCATCTCTAGTCCTTCTGTTGTGCTAGGTTGACAGCTTCTTGTTCATAGGGACATCAATAAGGCCATGTTGCTCCAAGAGGATGCTGAGCTGATCCGAAAGTGGATCTAGCTATGAGTGGTGTCCCCAGAATTCTTCATGTCTGATGGAGAAATTAAGATCTCCCCCTAGAATAGTGGATTTGTCTGTCAGGGGATTCTCAAGGAGCTGCTGCCTGAAATCCAATATACTATGGTTGGGTGCATAAATGTTCATAATACAAAAATTTCTTCCTAATTCAACTGAAAATATATCGATGCCCAGGAAACCCTAACCTCCCTAAGCCGATGTAACCTTGATGATTTAAGGGTTTATCCCAAGATCTAGACCCTCGGATCTCTCAGCAACATCCAAGGCTTGAAAGTGCCACCCTGGCATGATAATTAGAAGGGTCCTAATAATAAGCTCAAAGCTACCTAGGGTTTCCTTAAGAAAAATAATGTCACATGGCTCACAGCTCAAGAGTTTCTTAAGGGATGCTTTTTTAGAGGGACTAGCTAATCCCCTATAGTTGACGGAGAGCCTCTTCATGGGGGAACATTGCCAAGGGTGTCTGGTTCTCTAAGTACCCTTTCAATAGTGTTGTGTATGCCTTGAGCTACATCATCCCCAACAATCTTAATGGCTTTGGACATCTTGGAAGGCCTCCCCCGAGTGGGTTTATGCTCAACATTAGAGGGTGTCATACCCAATCCAAGTGAGTAAGGGATTGCGTGGTGGTGGGAATGGAGATTGTAGGAATGTCGAACCGAAGCAGATGGGGAAATAAGATTCTGTTGGAGGCCCTGTCCAAGGATAGTTGCCGGGGGGGTGGTGGAAAAGATAGGCAATGGGTGATCAAGTGCACAGGTAATGGGAGAGGTAACCAAACAAGGTGAAGATGTAGATGATGCCAATAAGAAAAAAATATTGATTAAAATTCAGTGGATAGGATAAGGGAGAAGAAACTGTACCCGATGTAGGAGCAGCGTTTGTAGTAGACTGGGATCTAGTCATAGGAGGGGAGATTGGCGACATCTGGGAAGCATTGGATGGCTGAGCAGTGACCCCACCCACATCCTTTGGACTATCCGGACCTGTGGGCTACTCATCGATAATCAAGTCTTTCCTCTGGCGATGTTTCATTCCCTTTGTAGCAGCCAGAGTAGTAGGCATGAGCAGTGGGCATTCTTTGAAAAGATGTCCAACCTTATGGCATCGTCTACACTTGAATGGAACACCTTCGTAATGGTGATTTTGTCAGTGAGAGAAATGCCTCCAATGTAGGGTAATATTTTCCTCCAGGCCTTTTCTAGTGTCCAAATGAACCAGGATGCGAGCCATAGTCATATTCCCTGACGTTTCATAGGACTGATCATGTTCCAAATAGGTACCTAGTGTGTTTCTTATGCGCTTAAAAATGACCGGAGTCCAGTATTGCATCGGAAGGCCTGGCAATTGAACCCAAATTGGCCCAACTCCCATCTGTTCCTTCTCAAGATCAAATAAGTGATCCCATCTTTTCAGCAAAATAGGGGCTAATTTGATATGCCATAATCTACAGAGTATCCAGTCTGTGTACTCTTCCTTGTGGAAATGAAGGGAAAACCATCCTCGCGTAAGCACCAGAATGGTGGGTAATTCTTTGAGTAAAGAACCCCAAATCTCCTTGGTACAAAGACGAAGTCTCTCCACAGTATAGTTCTACCCCCGAACTCGGCCCACCAAGACCTTCTTTACTGTATCAACAACTTTCCCCATTGAGAGGTCTTCGCCCAAGGATAGGTTGATGTCGATATCGACAGCTTTTGGCACCTTTCTTTCTTTAGCTTGCAAGATCTGCGAGCCATCAGATAGTCCCAAAGATATCCCCGTATGCCCTAGTTAACCATCTATGGGGTGGATGGGGTCGATTTAGGGTTTGGGACAGGAGAGCTGAAGCATCCAGAATGGATAGGGGTGCTGGGAGATAGGCCACCAGGGTTAAGGGTACTACTAGATAGTGCAGGGATAGGGTAGGTAGCAGTCCCAAGAGGGGGGATGCCAGAGGAGGAAGGGTTGTAGGGCGGGGTAGAGATGTGGGGTAGACAGGGCAGTGACATGTCGAAAGTGGGTAATGGTTGTAGGCAGGCACCGAGGAGATTCAAGGTAGCTGGGGAAAGCAGTGGGCAGTCCAAGCCAGAGCCATATTCGATGTTGATAGAGGGTGGAGGATGGGCATAGATGGTCCAAGTCGGTCCAGTGTAGAGATAGGAGCTGACAGAGGTTGTAGAGATGCGACAAAGGGACCACAGCGCGACACGAGACCAAATGACCTCATGGGGATTGGGGCCTCGGTATACACCCCCTCGTCCAGGTCCATTGCAACTAATGGGAAAATGGTTGATGGTGGTTATGGACTGCGAGGACGGCAGGAGGACCATAGGAATGAAAAATGCCAAAGAGCCCGTAGGAAGGAGGTAAAGTTGGATAGAGTTTGGCGAGCTGTGGAGGTTAACCCTGACCATCAGGTGCCTAGTAGTAGTGCCACATTAACTCCATTATCGCTGACCATCAGAGCTCCGCTAGGGTTTCTTTTCCTCTTCATTCTTTGCCATCTTCAAAACAATTATTTGTTTGTGTTCTTGTCTATAATTTTGTTTGGAATAATTTATAAAGATATAACAGTCAGGTGGTTTCATATTTTAGTTGTTTCATCAAGTATATTCCAGTATAACACTGTATTCCATCTTTGTTTATGAGACAATATTTGTTCAGGAACCTAACATTTCATATTTGGCCATGATATAACTGTTTACTATTTTAGTATTATAGTGACTTGATCAATGGACATAGGGTGATTGTAAGAGATTAATTGTATACATGAGATATATTTTGGGCCTGTTTGGGTACACCAAAGTTTATTTATAAGATATTCAATACCTGTTTAGGTACACCAAACTTTGTGTATAAGATCTCCAATAAAGAGAGTTACTTTACTTCATTGTTACTCCAGAATGAAGTCTTTTCTCTTAACCTGTCAGTAACTCTGTCAGTGTTTTAACATGTTCTTTAATTTGTTTAAACCATCATCAGATTGTTGTTGTAGTTGGTGCATTTTTAGTGGGAAGATACCGTTTTGTTTGAATGCTTTATTTAGTTTATTTTTTACACAAATTTTCTTATGAACAATATTTCTATGGATGTCACGGTTTGTTAAAAGTGAGGACTCATAAATAGTGAGCACCTTATTCACATCCACCTACTCATTCTTTAAACTTTATATTGAATCACAATATAGGAAATTCTAGGGATGCTCCTCGCTTTAGTGCTCTGTTTTGATTAACTAAAGAACAAGGATCTTGGCAATGATACAAAATTGCCTGTTATGATACAAAACGATCCTTTCAAGGACCTACATGATGTGTATTATGTCATTAGGGGGAGGAATCAAACCACCATCTCTTTCTCTCCTACCCTACAACACAATAGGTCTAGGAACAGGTGTTACACTCTCTTAATTTATCACTTACTTGGGCTGGCGATGGTATACTAAATGCCTGGAACCGGTGGTGGGCTGAAGCTCCAAACCCAAGATCCCGAAATCTTCCATTAATGGTGTGCTGGCACATATGGATGAGCAAGAACAACAACATATTTCATGGGAAGCATATAGTCTGGCCTTTGATTATTCCGAAGATTTGTAACGGTTATATGGAAACTCCGATTGATGAACAGGTTGCCAAGATTTGAACCATCACCCCAGAGGTCATAGACAAAGCATACCCTTGGGCCTATTTTGATAGATCAACACAGGAACAAGGTTGTGGTGGCAACATTATCCTCCATATATCTGAGACACATTATTTCCATATTTGTATGAGGTTGGGAGATGGCACAAATAACTTTGTGGAGCTCCTTACACTTCAACATCATTTATTTTGCTATAAACAAAAACTGTAGATATTTACAAGTTTATGGGGACTCCGAGATTGTTATTAACTAGTTCAACTGCATTTCTACATGCCATGCATATACACTAAGAACCATATTAGATGATGTTTTGTTTTTAAAATAACGTTTTGATCATGTTTCATGTGCTCATATCTACAAGGAGTGCAATGAACCCGCGGACCAGCTTTCAAAAGCGTAAATGCATCATCCTAGAGGGGAATGGTTGATCAGCGAGCACACACTAGAACAGATCTACTAGTATTTCCATAGACCATACATGGATCAAGAACTGCAAAGGGTTGACAAGCCCTAACGTATCTATCTCTATTATTTATTTTTTGTCTACTGAACAGTAATCACCAAGGGTGAAATTTTGAAAAAATTTGAATATGTAAATAATAATGTATATGATCAGATACTATCATCACACCCTTCTCTGAGTTTTTTGTATAGATTCCTATAATACAAAACAATTCTCAGATGACCACGGTCACTTTTTTGCATATGCCTATGGCATTTACAACATGTAATTTTCCTCGATAATGAAAATTATGATACTTTTCCCCGGGAAAAAAAATGCTTTGAAATACTTGAAATCTGAAACAAATTCTAAATTTTGGAATAAAATGTTGAATACTTGACCATAAAGAAGAACCACATTCAAATATCTGTGGAGAACCCTCAAAATAGATCCTTTATTAATATGAAAAAGAAAATGCTTCAACAATATATAGGATAAAATGGCTTTTCCTTCTAATGGACGATTGACTCATTGGTGAGGTGAACAAGTGTTTTGTTGTCCACGAGGGTTCCATTCTCACTTTGATCTAAAGGGATTATATTGGGTGTATGTCTTGAGCAATTTTGGCAGAATAAATACCCGTCAAGTTCACACCTTATGCCAATGAAACTCTACTCCATGGTGCATGTCCTGAGCAATTTTGGTAGAATAAATACCCCTCAGAGTTCACAGAATAAATACCCCTCATATTTCACACCTTGCGCCAATAAATACCCCTCAAAATTCACACCTTACACCAGTGAAAGTTTGCTCCATGGTGCAGCCACTCTAGGCACATTTTTTTAAGCATTACCCCAAAATGCTTTCCTAGATAGGTTTAGATGTGAATCCATACATGTCCAAGAGGAATATGGACACTACACTTGACCTAGGAATCTGTTTCTCACAAATTACCCACATGAAAACATTCCCAAATATACTTTTGTATCAAGCTTAACATCCCATCTAAAGCCTTCAAGCAAGCTGACTTATCTCTTGCATGTGGGATAACCAATTTTACAAAATAAATTTTATTTTGATAAAATTTCAAATTAATACCACTAATTTTTGTTACACTAACGCTGCCATTCAGCCTTAAATTTCTCTTTAAACCTAGTTGGCTCTTCTAACTCCAAACTATTTTTTCTTAAATCCATGAAGCCTATAAACATCTGGCATGAATAGTTCAACAACGTGTGAGAATTTTCAGTAGCACCCTAGAAATAACAAAGAAGGAGACTCTCCCTCTGGCCTGAGGCAAACTTCTAAAGACAATGTTAATGGATTATCAACTTTTATTCGGAATGGGCAAGGCATATGCTAGTCCTAGACTTCTCATGGTCTCTGTTTTATTCCTCTAATAAGTCTCACATGAAGCAACAAATATTTTTCACCTCTTATTAGAGTCCATTCTAAAATAAATTACACTTGTTGTTATATGTCTTAAAGAAGCCAGTGTGACCAACAACATGTGAGAAATGGCATTCTGTTAAGACCTTTGCTTTGATTTGGAACTAGGTACAAGGTATATAGGGTATGTCGATAAGTGTAACTCATGTAGGAACTTCTTACACATGTAAGGTGTGAATGTGTGAGAAGTGGTTCAAGGCAACTTTTGGTGACCACCTAGTAAAACTGTGAAATAATACCATCATGTAATTTCACTTAGTAAATAAAAGTGAAAGATCAATTTCACTAGATCTACTAACTCTTAAAAATCTAAATGAAATATTCTAGATATTTTCGGAATATTAGTGATTTGTGTTTGATATAATCATAGCTGTACACATAATTGTTGAGAAAAGGTGGTTGCTCAGATTAAAGAGATTAGTTGCTAAGATAAGGGAGATTAATTTTTCTCAATTAGAGTCAGAGCATAAATAGAACAAGATGAGGGAAGTTGTATGCAAACATTTTTGGACATCAAAAAGACGAGATCAGAGAAAGATCAGTTGCGCAGATTCAAAGCATAGGAGAGGAGCCAAGGTCAGATCAGAATCCATATTGAACAGTGTTGTACAGCAATTCAGTAAAGTGTGGGTTTGAGTATCCAACAAGGAGATAGAGCAAATCTGAGTGTCCAAGAAGCTGAAAACCTCAGATTTGACGTGTCCTTGTAAGTTTTGATAATTAATGATACGTTGATTTAAAGGACAGAATTATGTGTGTACTTGAAAAGCTATTTTGAGTCCACTGTTTAGGTTTTCCAGTTATATGTGTGACTGTTGTGTTTAGAATTTTATTTAGTTATTAAAGTAATTCAAGATTTGAGTTTTGTGAGAAAGAAACACAGGACAATTGTCCTCTTGAATTAGAAAAATTTTACATGGTATAAGAGGATCATCTCTAATTGAGATCCTCAAGGGTTTACAACAATAAATCAACTACCAAAATCAAATACCAGCAGTTAGAGGGTTTCATTATTGTTGCTTGAAGGACTAGCCACTCTTGCGGGTATATTTTTTTGTTTTATTTTCATATCTGAAAAGTTTGTAAAATAAATCTCAGAGATGGTAGTAGCAACTGTCAGATTTGAGGACAAATTAGATGGTACCTCCAGATAGGTGTCATCAAAAGCCAATGTAACATTGTTTGTGAAAGAAAAAGATCTCTAAGATATTGTCAAGGATGTTATAATTCAGTCTATAGATCTGCATGAATTGGCATCACATAAAAATAATGAAGTGAAGGCCCAAATTACTTCAGGAAAGGGTCCAAACCCTACCTCAAGAAAAAATGATGAACTCTGCCTCAGGAAGGTCAAACTGCATATACGATTGAAGATGTTTTCATGTACAATTGTTGCCAATGCTAGTGTGGAAGGTGCAGTGGTTGTTGGGATATTACTGAGCAATATAATCTTGACCTTGGCTACGATGCTGACTAAGGTGAATACATTGATAAGGTGAAGGCAGGGATTATTGATCCCCTGAAAGTGATCAGAGCTATTTTGGTTGATGTTGCAGGTGTGTCTTCAATGCTAACCATAATAGAGTGCATCATTGTTTTGATTCTAAAGGATAAGAAGGAAGTCCCAGGTATGAGAGACGATATGGGTGGCATGGACTACTAAAGAGCATATCTAGACCGATGTGCCTTCTGCGTGGTGTCGTGTTCCGAAAGTAGGGTTAAAGTTCAAGTTGTCTGGTGTCCTAGTTTTCAAGGTTAAACTTCGGGTCAATTAGTTTGACCCCTGTTATTGGCTTGAGCATTACATTTCCCATAACTGGGATCAATTGCTTGTGTATTCAATCTAACTTAAAGGAAAATTTGTTGATTGAAGTGCCCTGCAGTTCTACCGCCTATCTTTTATGTAGGAAAAAAGCGTAATCCTTCTCAACGAGAGACCGGAGAAATGTTTTCCATTTTCACCTATTGGAGATGATAATTTATTCAAAGAGCTAAACTTTGATAAGAAGAAAAAAATACCTGTTTTAGGTAAAAACCATTGAAGATCGGGCCTTGCAGAAGGAATGGTTGTAACTGCATATCTTGTAAACATGTCTTATGGTGTGAAAGGGTTATTGCCAGAAGCCCCTCAGCTGTTAATGCTCCACGATACCCCGAGGATATTGGAGTTAATCATCTATTTGTAAGTGTGAATGGTTTATCTGTTTGCTGAAAAGCGTCCCAAAATGCTTCAACACCAAATTGTTCCAGAGCCCTTGAAATTTGAAAATTTCCCACCAAATTGTTCCAGAGCACTTGAAATTTGAAAATTTCCCACCAATTTTTTTGAAAAGTGCTCGATCGATTTTGATTTATGTAATAATTAAATAATCTTAATGGGTTAATTAGGATATATTGATTAATATTTATTAATTATTTTATTTTGTTTAATTTAATGTGTTAAATCAAAATTTATTGATTCAATATATATTATATATATAAAAAAATTATCTTCATAATATAAATATTTTTAGTAAAAATATATAAATTAAAAAATTGAGATGTATTTCAAAATTGTTAGATTTTTGGAGGGGAAGAAAGCACTAGCCCAACTTTAAGTGTTTTTATGGGAGTCTCTTGGAGGAAATCATTTATGCTAATATTTATCATTGGATTCAACATAAGTTGGAAGATGAATCAAGCGGTTTGAGAATAGAAATGCACCAATCTAGACCTATTTTAAACCCTTAAACATCCACCATAATTGAGGCAATGTTGAGAGGATTACGCGCTGAGTTGAATTTACAAAGAGCATTTTCAAGGCTTGAGGTGTAAGTTGGAACAACCATTATAAGTAGAATCTAATGAGCTTATCATGACCTCATTATAAATAGATATGGATTTATTAAATGAGAGCTACCATCTTGGCACATGTTTCAATTTTGAAGAGTTTGTTAGATTGATTGAAGTAATGCCCCACCTCGAGAGTATGTGGAAATCACAATTGGTACATTGCATTCTGAGGTCAACAAATCTATTTGGAGAACACTCCCTTATTCTCAACCTCCTAATTATTATAAGGTGGCCTTGGAGAGCATATGAGCTTGTTGATATAGGCTATATGATGAGGGTTTGAAATTATGAATGATAAATAGTTTGAAAAAATCAGTGCAAAATCTCTCAATTACCTAATGACAAATTTGAATATCAACTTAGAAAAATATATGTTGAAACATATTGCAAGTAGTTTGTACATGTAGTTTTGCTGCCATTTCTAACCATTATAGAATTACAGTGCCAGAGAGAGGGTCTCAGCGGACACGCAGGTGGAAAATAATTATCTATCACATAAACAACATAATCATGGGCTTTGGTATGTCCAAATATGTCTCAACCCTTGTTGGAAATATTGGGGGGGTGAATTGATACGTCTTACAATTGTTATATTATGTTAGTTAAAAGGTTAATCTAGAACATAAGAAGTAGAACAAAAATAATAATTTTATTAAATATAGTGAGGATTTTGATTCTCATTTATAAATATAGGCTCCAACTTGTAATATAAGTTATTTAATTCTTTGAGGCGCCAACCTTGAATGAGGAAAAAAAGCCTCTTAGGCCAATCCAGGCACTAACCTAGTCAATATGAGGACATCAATCCTCTTAGGTTGAAGCCTTTAACTATACTTTAAAAAAAACTTTATCAAAATACTTCAAAATCATTCCTTCAAGATGTCTACCATAAAAACCTCTTGTAAAAGCAGGGAAGATTTTACACTCAAGATGCTCATGTCTATTGAACATAGGCTATTTAACGATGATATATGGTTTATGTAATTTTATAAATACTTTATACAAATAGTGACATCCCCCAACCCATGTTTGGACAATGACATCCGACCATCATCAAATAATGTGTTCACTACCTCAATTGTCATCTTCTATGCAAAGAATGTAAATGACTCGTGTAAGGTACAAAGTGTTTCAAGGACACTTGAAGCCTCTAAGTCATGTGATCAACCATGATGACTAATGTTCCTTTGCCTTCACTAGGTTGGATCAAATACCCACTAGATAAGAGTTCACCATACACATCTTTGAGATTGTGATACCATATGCATACAATCAACACATAGACATACATATGTTTATTATTTATTGATCTACGCACATGTTTACACTATTCATACTCTATTGCATTTTTACTATGCAGTTGCTTCCTTGCATTATGAGAACCTTGAAGCTTTTTCTTAGCACATTGTGTGATCTTGAATTCTTTTAGGCAAGGGATTAGAGTCAACTTCAAGGGATAGTGAATTCCTTGGTGGCAATATTTTAAGAAGGCTTGAACATTTCTCAATAAGACTCATGAGACATGCAACATATTAAGGGTTACTTCCAATTTAGCAATGACCCTTTCTTTGGCATCAATGGTAAACCTCTCAAAACTCCACACATTCAAGTGTCTCCTTGAATATCATAATCTAGAGCCTCTTTTTCTCCCTTGTGTCACACAGGAAAGAGTACTCCTGATCTTCAACTTCAATCGAGTTTGCTAGACACTATCAGACAAGCTCCTCCAACCTTGTAGTAGGGCCCTCCCTCCCCAAGCAACAACCTCCTTTTTCTAGTTCCTTGCCCATCTCTTATTGTGTTTTTGTGCTTTAGTGTCCTTCCATGAGTCACTTCCTCCCCCTCGGATCTTAGGGACAACCTAATTTTTCTCCCAAGACTCTCCTTTTCTCTTTCCTCCTTGATGTTCTCCTTCGTCCCTTCCCTTCCCTCTATTCCCCCTTCTCTCCCTATTACTTTTGCTTCCTTGCTACCCTCCTCCTCTTTAGCCTCCCCCCTTGTTATAGTTTATGATGCTCTGCTCGCCTTTTTGTTTCCCCCTTCTTTGACTTGTCAAACATCCCTTTTTTAGACTCTGGTAGAGGGTTGGGGCCTCATAGCAATGATCATCTAAATGTCCCCAAGGGAGGGGGGAAATCCTTTTTCCAATGAACATAAAATATGCAAATTTTGAAATTATATATATATATATATATATATATATATATATATATATATATATATATATATCATTTTGCACCTTAGAGCTTCAAACGTTGAATCTCTTTCAAAATGAAAATCGTATCCTTGAATTGCAAGTCCTTGGCCAACCACGAAAAAAACTTAGCTATAAACAGATTAATCAATTTCACTAACCGCATATTGTGATTATACAAGAATCAATGGTGGAGGGGTAAAAGGGGATCCAATTACTATAGAATGGTCTCCCTCATTGGGGAAAAATCAGAAACTCTTCACATGGTTTAATTCAGATTACACAGTGATTTAGTGATTTGTGAAAATTTGACCAAATTCATAAATTTGGAGGCAATAATTCAAATTAGTAAATTTGGAGGAAATAATTTAGAATCATTATACTCTCTATTTTACATAAATAGATTTTATTTTTGTTTTACTCAAATTGTGGAGATATTGTGGTCACACGAGAAAGGTGCAAGAGAATGTAAAATTTGAATTTTGGAAAAATTATGTGTATGTTTTTAATTTATTTTTTGATGTTTTTGACTATTAAAGAGTGCTTTATTTTTTATTTATTTATTTTCAAGCTCATTTTCATTTAATCAAGGATATTTTTGTAGGAAAGATAAAAAGGAAATGGGTTTGGAAGGTTGTACTCTTTGAGGATTGAATAGTTCTAATGGTCATTCATTGAGAAATGCAAACAAATTTATCACATAAAAAGACAGTTATTAAAACCCAACCCATTATTCGTTACCTCACCTAATTTTACATCTAATTCTTTTAAACTATAATTTTCTCAACACACTGTGTGATCCTGAATTCTTTTAGGCAAGGGATTATAGTCAACTTCAGGGGATAGTGAATTCCTTGGTGGCAGTCTTTTAAGAAGGCTTGAACATTTTTCAAGAAGACTCATGAGACATGCAACGTATTAAGGGTTACTTCTAATTCATCAATGGCCCTTTCTTTGGCATCAATGACAAACCTCTCAACACTCCACACATTCAAGCGACTCCTCGAATATCATAATCTCGAGCCTCTTTTTCTCCCTTGTGTCATGCATGGAAGAGTGCTCCTGATCATCAACTTCAATCAATTTTGCTATACACTATCAGACAAGCTCCTCCAACCTCAAAGTAGGGCCATCCCTCCCCAAGCAACAACCTCATTTTTTCTAGATCCTTGTCTATCTCTTATTGTGTCTTTGTGCTTTAGTGTCCTTCCATGAATCAATTTCTCCCCCTTAGATCTTAGGGACAACCTAATTTTTCTCCTAGGACTCTCCTTAGATATTTCCTCCTTGATGTTCTCCTTCATCCCTTCCCTCCCCTATATTCCCCCTCCCCCCTATTACTTTTGTTTCCTTCCTACCCTCCTCCTCTTTAGCCTCCTCCCTTGTTATAGTCTATGATGCTATGCTTTCCTTTTTGTTTCCCCCTTTTTTGACTCATCAAACATTCTTTTTTTAGACTCTGGTAGAGGGTTGGGGCCTCATAGTGATTATCATCTAAATGTCCCCAAGAGAAGGGGAAAATCCTTTTTGTCAATGGAACATAAATATGCAAACTTTGAAATTTGCTACATCTATATATATATATATATATATCATTTTTCCCCTTAGAGCTTCAAGTGTTGAATCTCTTTCAAACTGAAAATCTTATCCCTGAATTGTAAGGAATTAGCCAACCCTATAAAAAACTTAGCTATAAACAGTTTAATCAAGTTCACTACGCTCATATTGTCATTATACAAGAATCAATGGCGGATGGGGAAAAGGGGATCCGATTACTATAGAATTATCTCTCTCATTGGGAGTTTTTATCAAATGATGTTATTGGCCATTTAGGGGGCCTTATCACAAGATGAAATGTTTGTTTCATTAGCCTAAAAAATGATTAGTCTATTCACTCAGGAATCTTTGTTGATATTTAATCTGAGGTCCTGGACATGTCTTTATGTTGATTAAACCTTTAAAAGCTTTACTTGAATAGATAATATTTATAGATCACTTTTGTAAATCTTCCCTCCATTCACTTTGTTCACACTACTATCGAGGGAGATTAAATTTTTTTTTTGGGGGGTTTTGAAGTTTGGGATCCATAAGCTTAACAAGACCCTCTTTTGAAGTTCTTTATAGACCTTTTTGACAACATTCTCCTCTGTGATATCCTCCCTACAAATCTTATGCCAACCTAGCCTAATTATAGATGAATAAATGCTCACATTGCAAAGAAACTATATCGTTTTCTTTTATTTGAAGATCTCTTGGACACAAATCTATAAAATTTTCAATTCATGTAGAACTTAATATCTCTAAACATGTGCAATAGAAAATGGTAGAGCTCTTATATGGCCCCTCTAACTTGAAGATTAAATTCCAATAACTAAAGATACTTCTCAACATATTAACCACTTAATCTTGCATGGTTAATATCCACTATGAGAGTTGCAAGTGCAAGTTCTTCACCAGCCTCCCAATTGACACCTTCATCCATTTCAATTATATGTGCATGTAGTCCAAAGATCCTCTTTGCAATTTTAGGAGAAATAAATATGTATAGGAGAGAAGTTACAATATAAAATTAAACAATACCAAAGTTCAAATAAAACACCACTACTTAGGCTATCCAAAATGAGAATTTCTAAAGAAGAAACTACAATCTCATCTTATTTTTTATATCATTGGTAAATAAAAATGGGTTGATTATTCAATATCTCTTATAATTGAAACAAACTAATGTATGAGATGAATAATTATAGGTAATAATTCCCATAAATGGTCATGATTACTATGTCACATATTGATATCTTATATTTCATAAATAGTTTCATCATATCTAATAGATAAAATAACCACGACTTTAGGTAGCACTTTTGATGGATTTTACTCATTGTTAACTAGATTTTTATTTCTTTGTGAATGAAGTTGAAAAGTGGAAATAAAAAATATTTAATAAATGAGAGTAAAGATTATTTGAAGGTTGTTACCAAGCCTATGGCTTGAGGTTTTATATGAGAAAACTATATATTTCTAGAAGAATAAATGTTGCAAGATAACAAGTGTAGAAATAGGCATCAATGTATAACATGAAAATTTTTGAACACTTTTTCATGCTAGATATTCCAAAATCCATAGTAGCAGTCAATATGAATTAGTCACTAAAGGAAAATATTAAACATTTTCCATACAACATATCTAGGAAAAATATTTTCTTTTTAGGGTTTGTATTGAAGTGGCTTGGGAACTTATACATGGACCATGAACATTATGTTACACCTATTTTGGGCCTTCATGAACCAATTTTCATCCTTGAACAATGTTTAAGGCCCTAAAAATCATTCCTTAAATGGTCTTCATGAGCATCACTAAGCTAACTATTCACCTTAGAAGCACTGGGTGGTGGTTTTGTACATTTTCATAGTCTATATTATTACTTAGCCTTAAAAACCACTAGTAAATCCTAAGATGGCAAAGGTCTTTCTCCTTAGATAATGTGCAATGTCCAATTCCCCCAACAAAAACATCCAACTAAACAAATTATTTTGCTTAAATAATAAAATTTGTAAAACATTCCAAATTCTTTGAAAATCCATTTGATTAAAAGAAAAATATATGGTCATCGATGACATGATCGTGTTAACACCCAGGTTGTTCCCTTTGACACCAAGGGAATACAGCCGGGGTAACCACTAACCAATCTTTGGATTACAGCTTCTAGCCCAACTGTAATAAGAGAGGGCTCTCTCTTTAAGGTTTGTCTCTGTTATGTGGAGATTTTAGGCTAGTTATGAAGTAAGGGTTTTGGTTTATGTTTGGTTGAAAGGATGTCTTTCTGTACCTAAAGTGGAAATCTGCAGATAATGTTAGTCCATTGGGAAATGGAGTCTGTGGCTACTGTTTTTTTGAAATCTTGAGTTGGGCAGCTGAAATTACAGGGCCATTTGAATACTTCATAAAACAAACTTGAAATTATGATGGTGAAACGTAAACAACCTGTGAAAAGCAATTAAGAATTTTCCACTAAGGTGGGGTGTGGGAAAGAGATATATTCCTCAGGAGCAAACTTGAATTCCTAAAATAATAATCACTATGAAAGATATAGTGTGAAAGGGCAGCAATTAAGAATTACACCTTTAGTACTATAACCGAAGAAAACATTTATAATAGCTTAGATTGAGTTCAGGGTAATCTGTGATTAAATCCGGGAACTATTCTTTTTCCTTGCCACTAACTGTAAAGCACAGAAGAATGAAAGAGATATGAAAAGATAACAAAACACATAACGAAGAGTTTTAGGGAAAACTTATTGTGCCATGAAGTACGCAGGAATCCTGTAACATTCAGTTAAACACCACAATGCATCAAACAACACAGAGCTTCGGAGATTCCATCAGCTTTTGTATTACTTCTCTAAGAATTTACAGCAAAGGAACTCTAGAAGAGAAATCAACAACAACCAACCCCTGCAAACTCATGCGAGGGGGAATATATACAAATTTTTCATACAAAATATCTCAGGCATTGAGTCATCTGAGAAATAAATATCTTCACCAACTCGTACAGGAAATAGTAGATAAGAAGTCATTGCAGCTTTCAATACAACATGAATGCTCTTTAATTCTGTCAGAAGGCTTTTTGACCTTTGGAGGTCATTGAGTCGGTTGAACACTTTGTTATAAATGATGAATGACGTGTCTTTCAAGCTCTGCCCTCCTGTAGTTTTTTGGCCCTATCACCTGTGACTGTCAGTGCTGCTATGGTGGCCGAATAGTTTTGCTGAGTTGGCTCAGCCTCTTTTTCTCCATACATGCTGATATATCAAAATTTTCCTGTGCATGACAACTTACATATTTCAATGGAAAAAACATGATTACAGGCTCTGGTTTGACAGTATTAATTGTATCAATCCAGTCCAGACTTCCTGTGTGGGCAATTGATGTCTTAAAATTGCCTCTATAGTCTCATCCACCTCTGTATATTTATATAAATTCGGAGGCACATCAAACAAGTGATTGATTTCATTCATGATAAAAAATAAGTTCTCTACCCTGTTGTAGAGATTCTGCCCTGATGCTGGCCCTGATTCTTCTGAAGTGCTGGGCTTTTCTGTAATCTGATTTGCAGCAAAGGTGTTGACCCTCTTGGCATAATTTTCATGGGAAAGTAGTCTTCCTGCGCTGCTCATTAAGTTAGGAAGACCTCTATTCTGCAATGCTACAAATTTGTCCATGAATTTATTAATCTCTGTCTGCATATCCTGACTTCTTCTCTCTAATGTCTATACCAGGGTTATTAGTGTCAGGACCCTTTTGACTATCGAAATGGTCTCAGTCCTGTTGGTAAGTCCCATTGTGGCCAGCTGAGAACTTGTTCTGTGATTAAGCACATTGATCATTCTGGTGGCAGCCTTAGGCATATTGCCTGGAGATGCCCTTGCTCTTTGGATTTCCCTATGTGCTTTTCCAATGATCTCCATCTGCTCATGAATAGCCTCAATATATTTCCACTGGTCAGTGATGGATTGGCCAATATTGGCCCATAGGACTGTCTTGAGCTCAGCTGTTACTTTATCAAGTGTGAGCTCTTTCTCCAGCTCATTTCTCCTCCTTTTGAGAGCCTTTATCTCTCTTTCTTTCTCAGCTACATTCTGCTTGGATTTATCATATCCTTCATTGCGCTTAGCCAAAGTCTCTTTGGCTTGATTGAGCTCTGTCATTTGGGCCTCCAAGACCTGAATTTCATTCTTGAGTTTCTGCATATCAAGACTTTGAGCCTGCTCTGTTGTTGGTGTTGAGGTAGAGGGTGTTGTTTGCTCTGTCTGCTGAATGGGAGGGGCAGTGGTTTGAGGAGCTTCTTCTAGATTGATTATTTCTGGAGGGGGCTGAGAAGTTTGGCTTGCCTCTTTCTGTTGCAATGCTGCCTGCAGTGCAGCCTCTGATTCTCCCAACTTTTCTTGTGTTAGGATCAGCTGTTTATAAAGTCACACTAGCATAGTTGTTGCATCCTTGTCATGTCTCAGCTGGGCAACTTCTTCAGTTTGGGGATGAAGAGTTTCTGGGTTCTTGATCATCTTCCTTAATGATGCCATATCTGCATCCCTTAGTTTCAAAAGTTCCTGCACAACTTTGACATCCTTGGGATCATGCCCAAGCTCTATTATGATGTCCTCCAAAGCTTTGATTCTATTGTCCTTTGCTAGAGAGGATGCTCTCTCCAACTTAAGTTCGGCAGTTGTATTATTTAGGTTATTTTCTAGCCTGTAAATCACCAATGTTTTATCTGCCAAGGAGGCATATACCATCTCACCCGTTTGCTTATGTAATTCTATCTGATCCATCGGGTGAATGTCCTTGGCAAGGACCTCAAGGTTGGTCCTGATGTAGTCTGCAGCTGACTGTGGCTG
>APFE031227040.1:1393-13763 GCA_000404065.3 Pinus taeda
AGTGGCCATCTCGATTACAAAAGTTACAATGTCTATCAGTGTTCTTCCATTTGTTTTTATTGGTCTTATCATTTTGCTCAAATGATCTTTCATTTTGAGGCTGAGTTTGCTTAGGACCCTTGTTTCGTTTAGGACCATTCTTTTTAGGATATGACTTCTTAGGATTCTTTAAATTTGGTTGCTGCTGGGCGGCTAACGCTTTCTTGGAAGAGTTTCCAAGATTAAGAAGACCAAGGTGTAAGAGTTTTTCTTGTTCTCTTATGAAAGAATCACAAAAAGAGTCAAAGGAAGGGGCCTTGTAGTCTTTTCCTTGACAAATGAAAGCTTCCCTTGTAGAATGGAAGGAAGGTGGAAACAAACACAGAGTAGGCTGGTCCCAAATTAGTAAGAATGCAATAGATAAGGGCACTATCTTCTTCCTTAACTTTAACACCTTCCAAGAGAATTCTAATGGTCTTGAACTTGGACAAGAAATCTTCAATGCAAGAAAAATCATTGGGGTTTAATGTAAGCAACTCATTTTCAAGCTGATGGCTCTAAGTTCATTTTTTATTCCAAAAACTTTAGTAAGCTGCTCCATTGCTTTATCAGGAGTATCAAGTTCAGCAATATGGAATCTAAGATCGGGAGAGATAGACATCCCTATCAACCCACGTGCTTGATCTTGTCTATTTTCCCATTTAGCTGCCTTATCTTCATCTTTCGGTTTGGTTTCTTGGCCTGACGCTATTCTGTATAAAGACCTTTACTTCTAAGTAAATCCACAATGTAAGACCACCATTGGAAGTAGTTGGTGCTGTCAAGAATGACTTGCCATGGACTTTCCATTTTAATAGAAACTAAAGCTATATATGCTGGAACTAAGTGTTCCAATGGAAATATCTCGAAAAATTAGGTTGGTTAAAAAAAACGGCTTCCGGATGAAGAAGTTATGGCTTTTTGAAAAAAAGTTGATGAAGGCACCGACGAAGTGCAGGAATGTGCGGAAATGAAAAAAACGCCCCTTTTTCAACAAAAAGGAGATTTGAACCCAAGACCTCTACTCTCATAAATTAGCTTTGAACCAAGTGAGCCATACAAAAAGTTTGAGAGAGAGAGGGGGGGGGGGGCTTTGTTTTTTTTGGTCACTGAAGCTTTGGATTGCATGCTTGCTTGAGAAAGCTCTTTTTCTTCCTACAAAACAAAAACACAAAACCCAACACAGACATACAAAAAAACAAGCCTTATGGCTTAAAGTTAGCTTTACCCGGAAATTAAATATTTTCCTCAATGTTTCTAATTTTCCGAGATCACACTAAGGTGCAGGGAAAAGAGCATACACATGAGAAAAATCCTTCCTTTCTGTTTCTGATTTGCCCAGATCGCACAGATTCGCAGGGCAAAGAGCATACGCAGAAATGAAAGGTATAGATCCGGTAAAAAAAATAGCTAAATAAACCGAAACCGAAATAAACAGAGAGAAAATAACAGTAAACTGCAAATAAACACTGTATACCTCCAGATCTAAAAAATGACGCAGCTAGGGCTACCGAAAACCTTTTCGCGTGAAACGAAAGGGGTTCCACACTGGAACAGATGCTCCCAACACAACAGAACAGTCCTCTCGGCCCGAAAGCAATCAGAAACAACAGATCAATTCTACCGGCTTCAGATTTGGATCAACAACGGACGCGGCCCTCAAATAGCTCTGATACCATGTAGGAATTTACAGGGTAAGTTCCTCAGACAAAACCAAAAGACACCGCTCACAAACAGATCACAGATCAATACACCTACACC
Organism: Pinus taeda; assembly: GCA_000404065.3. Classification (NCBI taxonomy): domain Eukaryota; kingdom Viridiplantae; phylum Streptophyta; class Pinopsida; order Pinales; family Pinaceae; genus Pinus; species Pinus taeda. Next base: position 3,173 of record APFE031227040.1, read on the forward strand.
AGAATTTTGACGTGGTTAAAACCCTCAAAGAGGGAAACAGTCCACGGCCTGCGCCAACGTGGCTACTACAGGCAATTTATTAATAAAGAATGAAAATTTACATAAGCTTCTCTCATGCACGGTAACCTACAAATGACCCTCCATGCGCTTTAAATAGAATTCATGGACCAATCGGGTGTCAAGCCACGGATCAAGTGTCGGTAATACCGAGGAGAGAATGAACCGTCGGATCACTACATATCGTGACCGTCGGATTGTAAGTTACAAATGTACATAGTAAAGAACACACTTTACCTAACTCTATACTAGACCAAGTTATACTTAACTATTCCTATGTGTCGGAATATCCTAACAAGAAGCATTCATTCGTTTCGAAGAAGAGTGTTGGGAGACAAGGATTCCCTAGTAGTAGTGGTTGATTGAGGGCTCGGGGGCAGCCAACTGTAGAAATATTATGTGCAATTGAGCCTACGGTTGGGAGGAGAGTCATCCCCAAAACTTTGTTGTGGTCAACAAGATCTAAGTAGCGTTACAACTCCAAAATCACAAGTAAGGTATATCATTGCTACAGGTAACTCTTATTTTCTCGTGGTTTTAAAAAATTCTATGCTAAATAGTTGTATAGTTGTGTGTTGATTATTAATCGCATAAATTGATGTAATTAGTTGTATATTTAAGTTTTGGGTTGTTATACACACTATCAAAATGGTCATTTTAGAAAATCGATCAACAATGACACAAACATAGTCAGTTCCCTCATTGGTTGATGGAACATTAGACATATAGTCCATTGAGATGGATTCCTAGGGTCTGTCGAGGGTAGGAAGAGGGGTGTATAGGCCTTGCTTCTTAACAAATAGTTTGATGATGGTGTAGGTAGTGCAAGAACTAATATACTTGGTGACATCTTGTCAAAGTTTTGACCGATAAAAATAATTTTGTAGCATGGCCAATGAATTTTCCATGCCAATGTTGCATGCCATTAGACCGTAGTGAGCTTCCCAAATTAGCTTTGCACACTTGCTTGAAGGAACATAGAGATAACCTAAATGGAATAATAGTTTGTCTCGAAGATAAAAGTTAGTGACGATCATGCTTGTGTTCAACATCTGGTAAGTGGTAGCGAAGTCAGGGTCACTCTCATAAAGTTGGGCCCAGTAATCCATTAGGGGAATTTTGAGGTCTAAAATGGGCCTCATAAGGAAATTATAAAATAATAGTGGAAATAATAAAATAAGATTAGGTTACATCATCAAATTTTAGAGGGAAAAAAGAAAAACACTACTTTTCCAACTCATATTTTCAACTTATCTCCCAATGGGTTTTCTCAAATATCATGCGGGAACACTCGTTAGATGCAAAATTTGATTCCTCATCAAGGAGTACCCATGTTGCATACTTTTGATGGACCCTACTACACGAAAAATGAGAAATACATGAAAAACATGATTGCAATCACGTTTTTTCACATATTTCTCATTTTTCATGTAGCAAGGTCCATCGAAAGTATGCAACATGGGTACTCCTTGAATGAGGAATTAAATTTTGTATCCAACGATTACTCCCAATTGAAATTTGAGTAAAACTTTAGGGAGATAAGTTGAAAATACAAGTTGAAAAAATAGTTTTATTATTTTCAATCTTTTTACTCTTTTACCCCAAAAATGGTGAATCGTCCCCCATGGTTGACACCACCATCATAAATCCTATTGGTTCTCATAAAGTTTATTTTGGCTGTACATTTTTCTTAGGAGGCCCATTTTAGACCTCAAAATTTCTCTAATGATTGCAAAGTTTTCAGGTCCCTTCTTTCTTCTGCATTAGTACAATTGGGCTATTGCAGGGTGAGGAGTTAAGTTAGATGTGCCCTTTTTGAGGAAACTCTTAGATCCGGTGCTTGATTTCCTTATTTCCCAGAAGGGAGCGATGATAAACTAGTCTATTTGGTAGACCTGTGTTAGGGGTCAAATTGATTGAATATTTGACTTGATAGTATAGAGGTTCCCCAATGGATAAGAAGAAGATGTCTTTGTACTCTTCCATGACCTTCTATAGTTGCTTTTGTTATGTGGAGAGACATTGTGTGGAGGTCATGGATGTGGTCGTGACCTTCTAGTCATTTTGAGATTGAATTAGGAAGAAGACAAATTTCTTGGTCTAAAAGATAACCTTCTTACATTGTTTAACAAAGATCAAAGAAATGATAGTAGGCAAAGATACCTCTAGTATCCTATATAGTTGCTTACAGAAAGTAATAATGATATCGCAAGGTCAAGACTCATATACAACATGACACTTCCACAACTATGGTTGGCCTAAAAGAACATCACAAACTTTAAAGGGGGAAATATCACAAAATAGCTCATCCTTAAAGGGCTTGATGTTGTAGGGTAGGTAACACTATTGGTTGATGCTGATATCTCATCCTTGGTGGAGCCACTCGATGGTGTGCATGGCTAGGGGTGTGGTGTTGTTGACAGGTCAAACTGCTTGAAAATCTCTATTGAGATGAGGTTCTTTGACTTCCGCTATTGATAATGAAGTGCAGTGGAGCATCCTTCACCCACATATGTAAGTGAAAAAGGCGCTCACCTTCCTTAAGTTCTTCGGGATCACTTGGCTAGACCTTGGTGGAGTGCCACTGGGTTTCGTGTCAATGACCTACTTCCCCTTATCTCGATCTGATTTAGAGTCAAAAGTTTCATCTGACTCTGAGTCTTTTGGCTCAGCCACCAACCACTGCTTTAAGCGACATTCATGGGTGTTATGTCACGGGCTCTTATGGAATTTGCACCACTTCCTCATGTATTTCTTCATCTTCCCATTACCCTTCTTTGTTTGCAGCTTAAATGGGTTGTCCTGGGGTGGTCCATCTCGACTCTATCCTTTGTTCTATGGTTTAGGATACCTTTTCCCTACTTCTGCTGTGAGGAATTTGTAGATCCAAAATATAACTTCTTCTATTTAAATTTATGCTTGATTTTAATAGCATATCAGTATGGTGTGCATAGTGAAGAGATGTCTAGAAACCCATTTCTATTGGATGTATATGTGCAAAATGTCGTGATAATTGAGCACCAGATATCACTTGGAGTCTTTGATACCTAACTTGGTGTGTAAGGCATGAAAGATATTTGTGAACTCTGGTATCATTTGGTCCCTCTCTCGTCGTAGTGTGGTCCAACTGATATAATGGTCTTCGTAGCTTCCAACAGAGTAATATTTTTCTTTCATAACATCCTCGAAAGAGGCCCAAGTGTGTGCAACTACAGACATTGGAAATTCCTCTATGGCCTTTTGCTCATGGTAAGTCTCCCACCAATCCTTAACACGGGGAACAACTTTAAGGAGTGCAAAGGTAATCTTTTATCTATTGGAAAAATTGTAGACAGAGAAATACCCTTCCAATCGATTTAACCATCTATCTACAACATCCACATCTATCTAACCTTCGAATATAGCAAGGATTGGGGTGTCCAATGGCCATAAACCCTCGTGAGCTCGTTCCATAGATATATTAGATCTCTACTAGAGCAAATGCCATCAAATCATAATAAATTGACATGGTTTGACATATGAGAGGTGTGAATGCGGCATAATGAACTTGAGGGGGATACATTTCCATGTCCCTATGCATGAATGCATGGTGGGACGACGGAAATGAGCGCCACCACCTATCTTTCGTCAAACACCCCGAACTTTACAATTATTTATAAAGATTATTAAGTAAATTAAGATGATTTAAATTATTAAATTCATTTTAAATTCAAAGTTATTTATAAAAGTTACCACATATAGATGTAAATTTTGATGTTTATGAATAAAGTATATTAGTTTTTTTTTTTTTTAAATAAATAAATATAATGTTTATATAAATTAAGATCATTAGTCAATTGAGATTAATTCAAAGTAGTTGAGTGGAATAGTTATTATTTTTCTAAATTTATATCTCTATTGGTAACAAAATGAGATTAATTTCTTTTCTAAGAAAAAATAACTCAAATTATTAAATTCTTAAAAAATAAATGAAAAAATTACCAAAGAAATTCAAATAAATTATAAAAATTTTCATAATTTAATATATAGTAAATTTTAAATTTGTATACGTAAAGTTTTATCTTGATTAAAGGAAAAAAAATTATGCGTAGACACTAATTAACGATAATTTAAATTATGAAACATGTTTGAAATAAATAAATAAAATTAAAGTTGAAATAAATAAGAATTTCCAAAATATAAATGTTTTTTTTTCTTAAAATATAAATGTTAAAAATGAAATGTTTTTGGAAAATAATGAAAAAATAGTTGATTTTTAATAATAAATTTTAATAATTAATTAATAAAAAATTCCCAAAAAAATTATTATAGTATATGTTATCTCTTCTTTGTCCACATGGGGTAGCTCAAGCGGCAAAGGGCCGTGGAGAATGAAGTCGGCCTCGGGGAGAAATGAAGCCTACCGAACCGGAAGTCCTTGGGTTCATAAATCTTGGGCTACCCTTTCCCAGTTGAAGGGGTATTTAATGGACATGTAAATAATGGAGAGGATCCCGCCCCAAACTTACAAAAAAACTAATTTTAAATCTCTTCTTTAATATATTTTTTCAATAAAATATAAGAAATTTAAAAAAAAAAATATTATAAATAATAAACTTGAAAATATATAATTTTAAATCACCATCTTCCGATTTATCTCTGTCCAATATTTTTTTATTTTTATTTTTTTATAAATATGAATAAAAAACAAAAATACAAATACATTGAAATATATAATTTACACCATCTTAACTAACGAAATGCCCCCATACATCTTTTAAATACTCTGTAAATCCTAAACACAATTTAAAAAATAAAAATTTACCAATCACCGCATTATATGGCCAAATTCTTATTAAAAAACGCAAAATGTAGAACATCGGCTTTATTTATAAGCGATGGTTGATACGTATTTTTATTTAAAGCCATCGGGGATTGGCGTCGCCCGACATGCTTGACACACTTGTAGAGCTCGATCTCGAATTCGCGATCGCGATTAAACGTCTGAGACAGGGAGAGGCGGCCGCTTCACAGGCCATTGCGGAAGAGTAATTAGGATTCCCCAAAACATTTGATATGGATGTTTTTCAAGGTATTTCAGTTTTCCCTTCTATTCATTTATGGCTTTTCCAGTGTTCATATGATGTTGCGAATATAAAATTTTCTATAGGGCAATATTCAGATTTCTGGTAGGACTTTGATTTTACTTGGTTTGAATTTCATGTGCTATTTATTATTCTATGACTTTTGGTCAGTATTAATTGTATAGTTAAGGTTTGTTACATACTTGGTTTGTGATATGTGTACTTTTCAAACGTTTCAGTTCTATGAAAAATTTGGCTCAGAAATACTTTTGAAATTTGCCATCTCTATCTTCAATGTGCTTTCTTTACAGGTTTAAGGGTTCTTTTAGTTCTATGAAGAATTTGGCTCAGAAATATTTTTGAAATTTGCCATCTCTATCTTCAATGTGCTTTCTTTACAAGTCGGCCATGTATTACAAAACGTAATGTCGGTGATGTACATTTATTAAGCTTCATGGTGTGGTTTGCCTCTCACAATTTTAATCTGTTTGATGGACAGTAGGTTTTAGGTTTTGAAGATCTATTGAGGAGTGGTATTTGCAGTCTCTGCTCTAGCGAGGGAACGAAGGATTATTCAATCGGCGTGGGTGTTTAGAGGGAAAAAAAAGTTATGGCTGAACTGGAGCATTTGCTGCTAGAAGCAGCTGGTCGAACATCTACCAATGATGGAAAGCAAAACCGAAATCCTGCGAAAGGGAGACTGGAAGATTCTGATTCAGATGATGGCAGTGACTCGAAATACATTGATGACGATGATTCAGATGATGCTGGGACAGCAAATAGGAAGGCTTCTGGGTCAAGAATGCCCCTGAAAAAGAGATTTGATTCTGGTGACAAGGATGATGATGACAGGGGTCGCCGTGATGATTCCGATAGCGAATTATCCATAGGAAGTGATTTATACAAAGATGATGAAGATAGGGAGCAGCTTGGGAAAATGTCTGAACTGGACCGGGAGTTGATTTTGGCAGAACGAGCAGAAGCAAGGGATAATTATTTAATGCGTAAAAGGGCTCGCCAAAACGAGATTAGAAATCAACAACGGAAAGAAACAGGGCCTCCATCTTCACGGATGCGGTCTTCTGTGAAATCGACAAGGTCTGTAAAAGAAAATGCTTTGAGTGAATTGGTAGCAAGACGGCAGAAAGCACAGGATTCTGACATTCAGCGTAAGCGGAGAGATAATACTGGTTCATCTAAGGGGCGGGATTCGTCACCTAGTAGAAGAAAATCTCATGCGAGTCCGAGCCTTAGTTTGTCATCCTCTAGTGAAGGAGAAGGAAGTGGAAGCAGTGGCGAAGAATCAGATAGTGATGGTGATGGTCCCGGCTCTGGTGACACTCCCAGCTTTGAAGATATTAGAAGCATAACAATAAGGAGATCAAAACTTGCCAAGTGGTTTATGGAACCATTCTTTGAGAATATCATTGTGGGCTGCTTTGTAAGAATTGGGATAGGAATGTCCAGGTCAGGACAGAGTACTTACCGTCTTTGCATGGTAAAAAATGTTGATGCGACAGACCCTGATAAACAATACAAGTTTGAGAACCGCACCACATACAAGTATTTGAATTGTTTCTGGGGTAGCGAGAGCAGTGCAGCAAGATGGCAGATGGCCAGGGTGTCTGATTCACCTCCACTTGAGAAAGAGTTTTCAGATTGGGAACGGGAAGTAGAACGCAGTGGTGGTCGGATGATTAGTCGAGCAGAAGTTGAGGAAAAAATAAATGCGCTAAAAAAGATAAATCAATTTGTGTATTCTGCAGAAACTGTAAAACAAATGTTGCAGGAAAAGAAGTTGGCTTCCAAAAGGCCATCGAATGTGGCTGCTGAAAAGGACAGGGTTAGAAGAGAGATGGAGCTGGCGGAGAGCAGGCATGATTATTCAGAAGTTGAGAGAATTAAAGTGAGATTGAAGGAACTAGAAGTCCTTTCTCTTCAGAGCAAAAGCAAGGATGCAAAAGCCTTGATGCTAGCAGAAATGAATAAGAAAAACAAGGCTGAAAATTTCAAGAACGCTTCTGAGATCAAGCCTCTAAACCTTAATCTTAAAGCAGGTGAAGCAGGATATGATCCTTTCACACGGCGTTGGACTCAATCTCAAAATTATTATGATACAAAGGCGAAGGTTGCTGAAGACAACACTGATGCGAACAAAGAGGCAGATGCAGCCAAAGTAGAGGAAGCCATAGCAATAGAAACTGCTGAGGATGATGGAAAGCTTGTCGACACTGATGCTCCTGTATCAGAAGATGCAAAGGTGTATTCTTTGCATGATTTTGAACTTCCAATTTCACTTGCTGGACTGCAGAAGTATGGGGGTGCTCAAGGGGCCCCATTAGCTTTTATGGCTAGAAAGCAGAAGATTGAGTCAACTTGTGGAGTGCAAGTTCCTAGCAATGATGGAAGGAGGCATAGTCTGACATTAACTGTGAATGATTACAAGCGTAGAAGAGGCCTGCTGTGAAAATAAATAATGATATTTTCTCTGCTTGTTGGTTTCCCCATTTAATTTTTATATGAAAGATTCGGAAATTTCCTTTTGGGATTGCCAGAAACATATGCAGAAAAGCCTTAAAGTGAACTTTTTTGTAAATTGTTTCAAATTCTGTATGTAGTGTGCCATTATAGGCACTTTAAAACTCAACTGCAATAACCTAGTCAACCAAGGATTGTCTTTTAACAGTACCAACATCATGGATTGTTGGCAGGCATGAAATCAACAATGTATTAGAAATATAGTCTGTATTTTCTTGACATCTAAAGTTCAAGGGTGTTTTTTTGTCTCAACCATTCTGCTAAAAAATGGTATATAATGTTCCAAAAGGATTCCTTTCCTCTAAGTAACGCTATCCCACTGCAAGTTATCATGCAGTTGGTGAAACATGGTATTTTATGTTGTTTGAGATTGATGTTGAGTGATGCCTTTTTCTAAATTATTGTTGAAATATGTAGTGTTTTTCAGATTCATGTAATAAATGCTATGTTTTATTAATTTCTGTTGTTGTAGTATAGTTTGCTTAAATGCTTTTAGAGTTGTGGTTGTTTTGTTGTGCTTAGTTGTTTATTCTTGCTTTCGATTGATTGCAATTCTATCTAATAAGCAACTATCTTTTACATGGTAAAAAAGTTTGGCTGAATCGAGGAAAACATTCGAAAATCTGGAAGGACTTTGGTACAACCAAATAATTCGGTTCAGTTGGGATTCGTATAGTCAATCTGTTGTTTGTCCAAAACTGAACCAAACCAAATCCAATTTTAACCCAAAAAAATCATCTTCCCAAGAAACCCTAAAGAATTCTTAAGAAAATGCATTTTAACTTTCAAGCCACCAATGAATATGTTATTTGCCCATTTCTTCTCCCTGTCCCGCCAATGCCTGTCACTACTCCCTCATTTAGGAGCTAGCCATGGGAGATTTCAGGAGACTATGCTGCTGTTGATGCCTAGAGAGGTTTGTCTATTCTGTTCATGTGTGAAGTCTCGAGGAGACTGCATTTGTAGTTGGGACACTGTTGCCTGCACCTTAAAGGCCTGCTTAGACCTTCATAAACAAAGTTACACTCAAATGAAGCATGCCAACCGAGCCAACATGCTAAATAAGTAGCTTCCACTAGGTATTTAGTCATATATTCTCTGTTTGCTATGTGCTTATTTAATTTTTATTTTTCAACTTGAAAGGGTGTACCTAATGTCTGTGCATATCCTTCTTACTTCCAGAACACCTAGAACAGGTTACATGACCTGCATTATCAAAAGTAGAATCACAACACACGCAAACAAATACATACGCCCACCAAGCACAAGAAAATAGTGTGATGGCTATCAACTTTTTTAAATCAAACTTGTAATAATCTCAATAATAAATCTAATGTTCTTTAGAGAAGACCTGCTACTCTAGTTTTTGCTGGGTTTCGTACAGTTTATAGTGTATGATAAGGAAATACATTTCTTGAAGGGATTGCATCAGAAGGCTCAACGGACCTTTGAGCATTTTTTAGGGGTTTATGTTATCCAATCATTAAAATTTTTGATAAAATTAGTCTGGACTATCCACATACCTATTTTTTTTCAATAAATTTGAAGAAGTGCATGTTTTTGCTTTAATAATATGTATACTCCTGAATTTTCTGAACTGTAGTTTTGTGGGCCAATTGTTTTCTGTATTGTATGGTATCCACATTTGAATTCAGATTCTATCTTGATAACTATCATTTCTTAGTATGTTTTTATGAATATATTGCATTGTAAGTGTTCTTTCTCTTCTTACATTGGACAAGAGAATACGGCTGTCTTTGACAATGTGAAGTTGTTGAAGATGCAAAAATTCCCTTGCTTTACATGAGCCAACTTGACCTTCAATAGAAACGTTGCTGAACACAATGAGAAGTTTCATGTTTCTTTAGAGAGCATCCCGAAAGGCTTGTGTAATTCCTGCATTGTTTTGGTTGATGCCTTGCTGAGGAATCATTGAGACTCATCATGGTTTTGTGGTCCAATCAGAACCTATTCAATACTCACCTTCATTGACTATATTAGTCAGACACAAATCCTGTCAAAACTCTCAAGCCAGTAGGGCTCGGGCATAATGTTAGTTCCTCAATACGGTGATCAAAGTCTGTCATCAACATTACAATTGTCTTCACGCATCCTTTTTCTAAATGAATCTATATTACATGCACTTGAAGAACTAGCTTTGAAGTCTCTATTCTCCGGCAATGTTCAGGTCTAAATTCATGTAGGCAATTCTATGTTGAAATTATACTTGCATACCGGAATCTTATATTGGCGGAAGACCGTTACTCAAATGTCTGCCAAAAAGAGCACCCATTCTGACACACCACCTATGCAGAGGAAGAAGCCTCACAAGTGTTTGGCTCCTTTTCTCTATCATGGCTGGGGAAGTAGCCAAGAGTAAATATCTCTGCAGGCATGAAGTCCAATAAAAATAATGTATAAGACATATTTGACAACCAACAATTGCATCTAAAATGCAAAATATGTTCCCGGCCTTTCAGAAAATGTGGAGTCCAGCAGAATGTGAGGCCAGCACTATCATCGAAATTCAAACCAGATACGAATCTTTCAGTCTTACGGTATTATGGGACAATAACATCACTGATATATGAACTATATATCAAGCTTTCAATCCTAAAATATAAGTGCTGGATGCTTCACTGCAAAGCCTAGAAGCCTTCTTTCAAATGTAGCAACTGGATGTAACAACTGGATGATGCACAGAAGTTGATGCTAATACAAGTCCGTATGGAGCGACCAACCCTTAACATGGTGGTGGGCTCTTGTACGAGAAGCCTTCTTTCAAATATAACAGCTGAATGATGCACAGAGTTGATGCTAAAAGAAGTCAGTATGGAGTGACCAACCCTTAACATGGCGGTGGGCTCTTGTACAAGACTTAGTCAACTCAAATTCACCTCCTACACAAACTTTGATATGCTTCAAGCAAGAAA
>APFE031227052.1:0-36436 GCA_000404065.3 Pinus taeda
CGAGATATCACAATCAGCCGAAAAATGGTGGTCTTATACATATGTAGGACTTGTTCTATTGCAATATGTGCTTGTGATATCGCATCACAACCCTGATCTTTCCACGGGTTGATTCTGTAACACCTCCCTTTGTCGATGTGTGATCGTGATTCTCGCATTGCACCTTGGCTTGCTATGGGGTCGATTTTTAACGCCGACCCACCTCTGATATATGATTTGTGAAATGCTAGAACCAAGGGCAGCCTGCCACTTGGCGCTTCTCGATTCACTAATGAAACCTTCCACGTCATCCAATCTTGCCATGTTTCCAAGTCAAACCAGAACTCTGACTTGCTCTAACTGCTGCATATGAGCTCGAATTTGAGTTTCGTTTGCATTGTCTGAATCAGAATGGCGAGTTATTCGTTCTAAAGCTAAGTTTATCAAGATTATGAGACTTTGATTTTTGAGCACCTGATCACCCCTCCCCACTGGAAGTCTTTTGGACCCCAAAATATCACTTTCAATTGACCAATAGGTGAGGGTACACTTCCCTCACCTTTCCAATCTCAATCCATTGATCATTGAATTGGAACTTGTGATCTCCACGATTCTTGTTGTTCCTTTCTATGTACTTGCCTTTAACCTTTTCAAGTTGTTCTTCCAGTGTTTGATGTACCATTTGTAGTCATTCAATGAAATCTTTGGCTTTGTCCATGTTACTATCAGTAACAACATCCTTCTTACCAATATGATACAATACATTATGATGAAAATGGTAAACAAATTCCTCCACTTGATTCCTTTGACTCAAGCTTGAATATACATCTTGAAAGTATGTATTTTTCTAATGATGCTTGAGGAAAGTAGTTATACAAACCATAGGCCATAAATTACAGCAATAAACTTGTCACTTATACCTTTATTATACCTTTTGACTGAGTGGAATAGTAGAAGAAAACCCATCAATGGAAGTGCCTTTATCGTTGCAACTTAAACACTTTATCATTGAAAATTTCTAAAGAAAAGAAACGGGCTTACCACATTGCAAAAAGATTGCGCCCATGGCATAGTCACATAAAACAACTAGAAACTTAAATGAATGTCTCAATTCTGGAAAAGTAGGTACTGGAGCTGTACTGATCTTTTGTTTTAAAACATCAAATGCCTCTCGTTGTTTGCCTCCCCACTTGAAGACCTTTTGCACAACTGCCAACGAATGCAAATGAACTACAATAGAAGAAAAATTATCAAATTTTTTCCTCCAACATTGGGCTTCTCCCAAAAAACCTCTTATCCAAATGACTATCTTGAGCCTGCCTGGGTAAATTGCGAGTAGATCAAAGGCATCTACAGCTTCATGGGGATGTATGATTCTTTCACCTATTTCTATAGGAATGGAGTCAATACCAACACAAACTGTTACGACTTCAATCTTCAAGAGGTCTAACTTTATATCACCTTCTCCACGTCCCATGCAGACTGCCAAAACGCCTTTAGGAACCGGAACACGCTTGGAAAAACCAATTTCACGACTCAAGTACATCAAAGAAGTTTTATCCAACATATACTTTGACATCTTCAAAACCAAATGTTCTTGACATATGACATCAAGTATTTTTTTTCTCACACATGACATGTTCATAATGATTTTTTTTCTGAAAACAAATGTCATCTAAATAAAATATCCTGGCTAGAAATGTCTTCAACACATCTTTATTCATATGCGTAAAGTAGTAGGAGCACGACAAAGACTGAAAAACATAACAGACCATTCAAACAAACCTTTCTTGATTTTAGATATCATCTTCCCTATATCTCCTTCAAAAAATCTACTTTGATGAAAACCACTTCTTGAATCCCATTCAAGGAAATGCTTACCATTCTTCTTGGGCGTCAAAACAAGAGGTGCACCACACGGTAAAGGAGTAGGATGAATGATCCTTTTATTCAACAATCCTTGGATTTGCGTCTTAATTTCTGTGCTTTCCATCACTGACGTCCTATACATGCCAATGTTAGGAAGAAGAAACTTTTGCTGCAACTGTAAATCAGGTTGGATTCCCCTCTTGGGAAGTAATCCCTTTGATTCCCGAAACATTTCATCATATTGGTTAACAACGTCAACCAAATTAGTTTTCAAATTCAAATTAAAACCATCAAATGCTTCGTAATCAATATCACTCCTGGGTTTGATCATGAGAAGCATAAAATTCTTCTTCAATTTCACTAGTATTTTCATCTGCCCTGCATTAAGAATTGAAAGATTTGTTTTTTTGCTGTGAGCTCTCAAAATATATTCTACTCCATTTTTCAATAAATGATATTTGTTTTCATGTTGATGGAAGATATTTTCTGTCATAAAGGTACGGGTTGCCCAAACTTATGGCACAGAATTTCCAAAGGCATAATGTCAAGCTCCACCTCATCATGAAATTTGTAGTAATAGCGAATTTCAGTTTACACTTTCTAGTAACATGCAACTGCGCATTGTCACATACCCATCCAAGTGGATATGGTTTATGATGTGGAACAGTTTCCAGATTTAAACTCTTAACAATGTTTTCAGAGATAAGATTGACTTGGAGCCGCTATCGAACAACGTATCAATATTGTTATGTTTTGAGATCACCCTTATGTGAAACAGTTCTATTCTCTTCTTTTCATATGGAGTTTCATTATGTGAGTTTGAAGAACTAGTGTTGGCAATGAATTCCTTTCCTTGAAACCCCATGGTTGTGATTTTTGTTTCATCACCTGATTCGGTTCCCAAATCCTCTTCTTGAGTGAATGTAGCTATCTTTTATTTTCCTTTGTTGTTTAATTTCTTTGGTTTCATTTCAGGATGAAGCTTCGAACAATGAGCTTCATCGTGACCCTCTCTAGAACAATGTTTACATGTTTTTTTCTTGTTCCTTTTTAATGGATGCATTTTTCTTTCCCTTGAAACCCTTTTCTTTCTCTTTACCCTTAAACGACTTTTTACTACCTTCTTCTGAGATGTTTTTCCCTCTTGCCTCAATATGAGTGGCTTGCACACACACATCATCTAGATTACTAGGATTAAACATTAAGATAGTATGCCTAACGTAATTGTGTAAACCTCTAATGTACTTCAGAAATGTGTCCTGTGATTGAAAATCTACACCTAACATCAAAGAACTATTTATGAATTCTTGGGTGTAATTTTGCACATTTTTACGTTTAAGAGGTATAAGTTTTTCGAATTCATGATGGCGTTCTGCATATAAGCTAGAGAGTAGAATTGTATTTTGAATTCAGCAATAAAATCATCCCAATGTTTTGAGATCTTACCACGTGTTTTAATCTCCTATTGGGTCTTTGATTCCCACCATACAAGTTCTGCACCCTCCATTCACAAGGAAGCTAACTGAATCTTTATGTCATCCTCTTGAAGGTTTTGAATCCTAAATAGACCTCCAACTAACAAATCAAATTATCAAGCTTCTCTACATTCACTTCACCTTTATACATGGGAAACTCAAATTTAACATCAAGTTTTTAAAAAGGTGATTTACTATTTCCTTTTGAAGAATGATGATGAGTATGATTAAGCGTTGCATTAGTGGAAGAGTGTGAAGATGCTTGTGAAGAAGAAGAAGATGAAGAATATAGTGAAGAGGGTGGAGGTTTGTCTCCATTTCCATTACCTACTTTTCAATTACCTCCTCTTGAAGAGCCTTCTCCATTGGGAGGATTGGAACTTTCGCCTTGCAACCTGGTATTCCTCTCTTCATAGAGGACCTTCACCATATCTGTCATATCAAAGAAATCCTTTTTGAAGGTCTTCTCATATCATCTCATATTTGCAGGTTCTCCTTGATGAGACATGATCTCTGGAGTCTCAACTGCAACTTGAGGCTGAACTGGTGTTGGAGATTGTGGCAACCTTGCTCTTCTTCCACTTGACCCAACTTCAGGATTCCAACAAGCTTTCCTTCACCCATGACATAAACTTGCAAACAATTAAATACTTATTTCACAAAGAAAACCTAGTGTTCTAATACCAAATTTGATCTAATTTAGAATATTAGTTTGCAGTTCTAAGATCTTCCTCAAATTATAAACAAAATGCTTTCATTGTAGTTAAGGATTCATGAATTTTCGCAAGTGAAATGAAGAGTTTTTATGTTAATTTTATGAGAATTTTAACATAAATCAAAAACTAAAAAATAACATAAACATGTACAGAACATCATCACAAACACATTACAACAAGCACATGATAAAGGAGTTCACCCCTCTTGGGCTACGCCTCCTTGGTTGAACTTCCAATGGCTTGGGCCTCTCTATTATGCTCAAAAGTGTAAAAATATGTGTTTACAATTGTCAAATGCTTCTAAAACATGCTCCAATTAGTTTAGAATGTCCAAAAATGTCTATATAGCCTCTTTTTCCATCCAAATTGGTGAAAAGCTGAAGCAGTTATGACTTCTCCTAGTTCTCCCAATATTTGCTCCACAAATTGCCCCATTTTCGGCATGATCCTACAAATTAGCCCCAAAAATTCTCTAACTGGGTGAAAATTTCATTGTACGGTGGGCCATATTTTGTCAGCCAATTGTTTATCACGAATCACAATTGGTAGAGTCCTACGGGCTTATGGTCTGTGAACAAGGCAGGCGATGTGCGATTGCGATAACAATGGACCTGACGAGACATTAAACTGCAGCGTATAACTTTATCGCATTTGGGATATCACAATTAGTGAAAAAATGGTGGTATTATACATATGCGGGACCTGTTCTAATGCAATTTTTGATTGAGATATTGCATCACAACCCTGATCTTGCCGGGGGCCGATTCTGTAACACCTCCCTTTGCTGATGTGCGATTCTCACATTGCACCCTGGCTTGCTATGGGGCTGATTTTTAACGACGACTCGCCTCCGATATGCAATTTACGAAATGCGGGAACCAATGGTGGCCTGCCACTTGGCGCTTCCCCATTCGTTGATGAAACCCGCCACGTCATCCAATCTTGCCATGTGTCCAAGTCAAACCTAAACTTTGACGTGCTCTAACTTCTGCATATGAGTTCAGATTTGAGTGTCATTTGCACCGTTGGAATTAGAATGACGAGCTCTTCAATTTGAAGCTAAATTTATCAAGATTCTGACACTTTTATTTTTGAGCCTAATTTTGAGCACCTGATCAGGAACCTTATCGGGGAATTTGAAATGGATTCTCTTACCCATTTTTATTCTCTTCACATGTATTCCTTCAAGAGGGCTATTCTTCCTTTTGATGAATATATCTTGGAGGATATGGTCAGGAATTATCCCTTGGAATGTGTTTCTTCCAAATGGAAGCCATGATCCAAGTAACTATGAGGATAGTTATTTTATTGTGTCAACCTTGTTAAAAAATGAAACAGATACCCATGAGGATAGCTCTTTTACTGTGTCAACCTTGTTAAAAAATGAAACAGGTTCTTATGAGCATAATTATTTTATTTTCAAGGTCCCATAAACATGAAACAATCCCCGAGGAAAGTTATTTTATTGTGTCAACCTCATTAAAAGATGAAATAAGGTTCTATGAGCATATTTCTTTTTCTATTTCAAGATCATTAAAAAAATTAAACAAATATTCCCCAATTGAGTTGAGTCTTTGACTAGATCTTGGAAATGTTGAGTAGAGGCTTCATCTGATCTCGTGAATGAACCTTCATTTCATCTGCCTATTGGTAACCAATAGTCTACTCGGGAAGATCAAACGAATCTTCAGGGGAATGTGCCACTGCAAGTTATGCTTGGGGGGCATTAAAACTTATCTCAAGCATAGTTTCCTCTCTGTTTCAAAGTTGTGTAAAAATGAAACCCCTCTCAAGCATAGTTTTTCTTTGTTTCAAGCTTGTATAAAAATGAAACCTACCTCGAGTCCATTTCGGTTATTATTTTTCAAGAGTCGTTAAACTCATGAAATTCTGAGTGTATTTTTCTATCTTTCCATGCTCATAAAACATACTTGAAAATTTTGTGTTCTTTCTGTCTTTTCTTGCTCTTTAATTAATTTGAAAATAAGTTATATGAGTATATTTTTATCACTTTTTTGAACACGTTAATAACTTATGAAAGAACGAAACAAGGAGTTCTCTTTATGCCCTTTTCAGACTCCCTAAATGTGAAAAGATTGTTGAGTACTTGATTTTTCTAACTCATAAAAGTAAATGAACGATCGTCTATTTAGTATAAGTTTACCCCTTTTATAGGACTGAATTAGATTATTTATGAAAAAGTATACGTTCACTAATCATGGTTAATAGATTTCTGTGTTGCATTATTTTTCCCTTTTTTAGGCTTGAGTGATTCAATTTACGAAAGAGGACACTCTAGAGTTTACTTCTGTTCTTCTCCTGACTCCCTAAAACTGAAAAACACCGAGCATTACTTTCTCTCGGCTCATTAAAATTTTATGTTGAAAGAACTGGGTGAGTTTTCTTTTTGTGTCTTTTCAGACTCTTTAAACATGAAAACAACATCAAGTTATCCTTTCAGTGGACTCGTAAAATCTAAATAGTACAGGACTCGTTAAGCATGACGAGACATAACAACTCCTTTTTAGGGTTTTTAAAAAATACTTCGGACTTATCCGAAGGATGAGCTTATAGGACAAGCATATGTTATCCTCCTCAAGCATGTAAAAAATAAAGATGTACTTGCTAGTAATGGTGGGGGGAAAGTGGGAAAGAACCTTTGTTTTTGTATTATAAAAGGTAGTATGTCACTCTTGAACATGACACTCCATCACTTTTTGTGTCCAGGTTGGGAAATCCATTTGCCTCTCAGTTGACTATACCTCATTGAAAGTGTTTAGTTGGTTTGGGTATTATTTTTGAGTCATATGCTACCAAGTCAGAATGTCGTGTCACTGATATGTTCAAGAGAATTAAAACCTTAGTAAAATTACTTGACATGAGTTTTGTGTCGTAGGCCCTTCTGTGATGAGGTCACTTCCTATCAACTTTAGCTCACTATATGGGAAGTTGATCTAGAAACATTCAGTACCTTGAAGCCTGCATGCCAAAATTGTAGGTTTATCACCTTCGATTATAGGTTCTCATCATTGACCTTCGATCGAATGATTCTATGAGTGTTCGACATCAACACATATATTCACACTTTGTAGATTGTACAGGAAGTACCTTTAGAGCCATTGTCATTATTGATGGTTTCTCTCAGACTTGTTAATGGTTCACATCATTGATCGCTAATCAAGTGGTTTCTACCATGTTTGACTATGGGACATTCACTCACATGGCTAGATTCGTAATGCGAATCGAGAGATGGAGATCAAGACCCCAGATCTAGTTTCATCCATCCAAGCTGTGTGGAATTATTAAATATTCATGGTTGTAAACATAGATTCATTGATGACTGAGTCCATACTATGTCTTCTATTGACATGGATCTTCAGATGTATTTATGCATTGGTTCTTTTAGACATTTATACTCTAAGTATGTGAATTCTTACCTCAACGATGATTATATATTTCATTGTAACATTTGATTGATTTTTTTAGGTTTATAACTATAGTGTCTAACCCAAACCTTGGCATGATAAATTGCTTCAGTCATCAAACATCTCTTCTGACTTTTAACTTTAGGGGAAATCTGTTACATGTCATTTTGTCACATTAGGAAAATGACCATCAGTTTCGATCTTTTGCTGTCCATACAAGTGTTCCAAAGCATCCCCTTACAAGGCTAGAAACAAAACTATCCCAAAGAGAATGAAATTCCTAGATTCCATGGCTAAAAATCCTATTTTTAGCTTCCTACGCAGTTCCCTAGCCAATTTCTACGCATACAGAGAAAGGTCCATTAGAAACTTTGCATAAGTGCGCTATGTCTTACATTGTGGCCTGTGCATGTGAATTAACACATGTAAAAATAAAAAGTAAATTTTAGAAGCATTGTTAATCAAATATTTCCCAACTATCAAACTTCGAATGGATGCCTATTTAGCCTTGATCCCTCCCATCATGGTGCTGCTTCCCTCTCTTTTGGAACCCCTATCCCACCATTATTGGATCTCATCCCTTGGGAAATTGATCCTAAACATCCCCCACTTGGCCTATAAATCTAACACATGCGTGAGGATTGAGGAGGATTGTTGGAAGTAGGCTTATGCTGTAGAAATAAGGTTAGGAGACTATTCATCCAAGGAGAGGGTTGGAAATTAGGAGAAGAGACTTGTAACATCAAGGCTTTGAGGTTGTAAGTTTATTATCCATTTTATTAATAGTAAAGAAACTATTGTTTCCTAATTATGTCTTATTTGACATCATTTGTGTGATTCCTTGATCACCCACATAGGTTATGATTGCATCTTGATCGTTTATGATATATGATTGAGTTAATTAGTTAATTTATCTTTTATGCTATATACTAGATGCTTTGATCTTGTGTATGTTTCTGTCTATGCATATCTTCTTTAGGAAACCATGGGGAAGTTGTGGGAAGCGCTAGAATGATCTATAAAGGATCAAGGAGAAGCGAATGGTCAAAGGCACTAAAAGGGACTTCATCAGGCATTTCGATTAAACAGTAAATGACCTTTCTCATATTGTTTGTTTCAGTCAATCGTAAGCTAGGGAATTGTAGTAGTTCTTTATCATTTGTTACTAGATTTATTTGAGGTATAGGGAGATTTCTATTGTCTATAAGAGGGATTAGTCTGCCTAACATATATAAAAATAGGATAACATGATAGGAATAAAGAGAGAAGGAAAAAAAGTGATAAAGCATTCTATATTCTCAAAATTTATATATTACGAGAATTCTATTTAAAAATTATTATAATGGAAGAGGATTTTATGGTTATGTGTTTTATTAACAAATAGTTGATTTGAATTTTAGAAAATTGATTAAGTTCTAAGTTGGAAATATTAATCCTAATTTGATTAAGTGAATTAATTCAAATGGGAAAGTTGACGAGTGAAAGTTGATGGGGGAACCTTAAAGAGAAGGGGATCAATAAAGGGCTTGACTAACAAGGAGGAGGTCAACTAACGAGGTTAGAACTTGCAACATAAGAGGCAACCAACAAAGAGTTTGTTGATTTTTTTTTTTTTTTTTTTTTTTTTTTGTGACAAGTGGAATCAGTAAATGAGACAATTTTGTGATTGTGTGACATGTGGTTGATCCATCCACTACCACTATAACCACTAGGTGCACCACGTCTACCCCTAGCATGGACACAATTTGGTCATGGTTTCAATCAATGACCTCATAATCTTAACATAATATGCTTGGTCAAGTGTTCTATGTGGGATACTATCAATAGAGCTAAAACCCATAAATCTAAGTTATGATCAACAATGGAAACCATAACTATCATTGGTATCAAATACATCCAATAAGATAAATAGGTTATTGAGACTTAACTTCGTAGTAACAACCCCTCAAGAATGTAAATGGTAGTTAGGTCGATTGTTACATGAATTTATTCTTGTTGTAGACCAATATTTAAAGAAATAGTACTATAAAGGTGTTTTATTTAAATAATGGAAGTATAAAATTGTCATAGTTGACACATGGGTCATACTTTATGAGGATGGTTACAATAAATAGATGAAAGGGTACTTTTATGATGACATTTAAACTTAACAAAAAATGTGAGGCCTGTAAAAGTGTTTGTTTTATTGAATAAATACATATTTTTTACTTTTACATGTGAAATATGGATATATGGTTCTCTTTTGTGTGAATATTTCAACAATGGGAAGATCTTTCATATCATAACTCAATTTCCAAGCAATAGTGGGGATATCTATCACTAACTATTATCCACAAATGTGAGCCAACTCAACACCATTATTCAAAGAAAACCATGCCGCCTGAAATAATCCATTCGTTGTTTGTGACAGGGTAGGCTTTCACTCCTACCAATTGCCTCAAAATCCCGAGCCTTTAATTTGTTTCCTTATATTAATGGGAGATGAGCTATTATCCAAATAAAAACAATTTTAGGTCATATTCCAAGACCAGTTTTTGTGTGAATTTCCTCAAACGAGTATCTCTTATTTTTACGAAAGTAATTTTTTTAAATATTGAAATATTATATTTTGTCTCTATAAGTTTATATTTTTCATTACCATAACAACAAGAATACTAATTTAGTGGAGCTTAGTTTCATGACACTGGGAATGATCATGGACCAATTGAGCATTTAATCATCATTGTTAAGGAAGACTTGTAATGTGCATATTGTGAAGAAAATTTTCTTATTTGGTAGAGTTATTTGTCCATATTTCACCATGGGGGGTGGGAAATTAGCTATAGGAAAGAGTTCATCCCTAACATAAAAGGTTTTTATATTGTTATCATTCAAAAGGAGGAAAATTGTAGCTTGGGAAGAACTTTCTCATAATTCCTTTAAAAGCGAAAATTTAAGAACTTGTATATCTATTCAATTATATACAAAAATAGTTTGCAAAATAATTTTTTACCTATCACAATCAATAAGTCACCCATAGAGTTATTTTGTTGTCAACTATTTTCATATCTACACAATTCTACATACAACTTGGATTTTCACTATAAATAGGAACAATCTTCTTTGTGAGATATTGGTTAACTCCAACTACAATATCATGGTATGCACTCTCACTCTTAAATTCTAATTTTACTTATTTTGTTTACTCTCATTAAGTTTTCTATTGAATTTTGTGATTAGTAATGAAAATGTTCTCTCTTATGTTAAATTTGTTAATTGCTTGTGTTTTTTTCCCCTTTTCATTATTCTGTGTTTAGTTGTGAATATTTGGTTTTAGTTCACTCCTTTAATGCACTTAAATGAGCATTGAGTCTGCCTTAATTTTCATTTTTATACAAGAAACTATATTCCTTATTTTCAACAAACAAGAAAAATAACACACACCTTTACTCAACCCTTAAGAGGGATGGAATATAAAGGTTGAATTGATAGGATACATTATATCCTCAATAAAATGGTAGCTACATATGGTTAGTATTTGATAGTATAGTCATAATTTTTGTTATTAAAATAAGAACAAGTCGAGATATACTCGAATACCTTGTCTTAATGGAAAAAATTATCCTAGTTTTACTTTCATGCTTAAATGTCAATTTGATTTATTTATTGTTTGACATTTTAGGATAAATGGATTAGCTCAATTTTTACCATGTCAATATGTTTCCTATTGAATTTCAATATCTTCCCACAAATTTACTTGTTTTGTTTCTTCATGTTACTTGAATTTCTTGTTTAAAAAAGGATAGTCTAATATTATTTTCTATAAACCATATTGTGATTATGAGGTTTGGTTAGGCTATAAAAGGTATAAAATTCAATGTAGGTTACATATGAAAATGAGAAAATTCTCATATTGGTTGCGATGCATTGAGATTTGGATTTCATGCATGTAATCATTTTAGTTGCAATGTAGATAATTTGATGGGCATTTAAATTAGGAACTAGTGCAAGGGTTGTTTAGATGAGTTAAGGAGAGAGAGAGTGGAAATGATGGCATACTCGTTCTAAGAAAATAAAAGCCATAACCCAAGCTATAATTATCCAAAAATAAATCAAGGGCTTGTTTTGAACAAGCACGAAACACCATAACCCATTTTTTAATTTGTCTTAGGCTATGGCCAATGCCACAATTCAAACCAAAAATGTTATAATCTTGGTTGAGAGATGAAAGCCATCAGTCAAGTTATCACCATCAAAAAAAAAAAAGGGGCTTTTTAAAGCAATCATAAACCTCCAAAATCCATTGTTTCATTTATCTTAAGCTATGGCCAATGCCAAAATTTAGATAAAATGTTATAAATAAATGTCAAAGATTTTGAATTCAAAAAGGATAAGTGAAAGTGAAAGGGATTTTCCCATCAAACAAGAAATAAAAACCTCTTATGAAGCCCAAGAATGAGTAGCACAATGCCCATTTCATTGAAACCCTACATAATACATACTTTAATTGGACAACAATTTTTGCTTGTTTCTCACAACAAGATCATCATTGTTCCTTAATATATAATACCTACATCTAACAAAACTCTGACTAACACTAAACCCATTTTTCAAGTTCTAAATTGAATCAAAATTGAACCCAAACTCCCTGCTATTCCTATCCATATTTTCCCACTCCATAATGAGTTTAATTTAACATGATTCTACCTTATCCTATTGACATAATCAATTCTTAAAATGAAATCATCATATTCACTACTTTTTAAATTTTCTCATTATTTACTATGGTGATATCCACATTTTTTCATGTAGTCTTCATCAAACAAAACTTGTTTTTTTTCAAATCGCTCTTTACTATGAAACTTAAAATTTTCTTCTTCATATGAATTTGTTTGGGAATATGTTTTTTTTTGTCTTTAAACAAAGTAACTACCTCATTCCCTTGCATATGAGTAGTTTTTTATTATCATGGATGTACCAAAAATACAACTATCCATTAAATCATTTGAAATATCATTTTAATGCATTATTAATAGAACTTATTCAATAGATCCTTGGTTAGTTATCCAGGAAACATTCAACACATTTTTTTTTAGTTTGAAACAATGTATCATCTTGATTCACTGTGACGTTCCCTTTCCCATGCTTCAGGGGTATGCTAGTATAATAAGAAAAAATAGTAAGTAGTATAAAAAGAATAAAAGAGCAACGAAATATTTCGTGATCAATAGGATTGCATTATTCGGTCATTTTCCAACCATCCCTAGGCATCAAATCTTGTGGGTGGGATCTTTTAAATAATTTTATAATTCAAGACACTATCACTATAAATATATATTCAATAATAAATCAAAATAGTCAAATTCATTTCCTAGACCCGATAAATAATTAAATTAAATTTTAAAATATTTTATATCCTTGATGACTGAGCGTGTTTTCAAAGGGTTGGGAAATGTGAGGCACATGCCCCATTGAAACTACACCCATGGACTTATTGTGAGACATATGCATGAGTTCCAAATGATAAATATTTGTGCATTTGTCCCATTAATTTCAAGGAGGGGTATACATTTTCAATTCACCAATCCTCTACAATTGGATCACTTAAAAAGTAGAGAGGGCTTTTTCCACTTCAAGAAATCCACTTAGTTTTATGATGTGGAAGGGACCGAAACATAAAATTACATAATAGTTGGCATGCCATTTATTATGTCCCCATGGTGGTCGCACGATTCTAAGCTCGTCGAGTCACCGACACGTGTGGAACTTACACATTTCACCTCAAGTGTAAAGCCAACTTTGAGGTTACTTGCCCCGATTACACTTCTAGTATATGCACTTTATTCATGAGATCATTATTCAACTTGCGAAATTAGTTCTTACGAAAGCTCAGTACAAGTTGCTTAACTAATTCCACAAGTTAAATATTGATCTCACGAACAAAGTGCATAAACTAAAGGTGCATTCAGGGCAAGTAATCTCAATGCAATATCCCTTCAAACATCTAAACACTTAGTTTCTTTTTCAATTTACTTCATTCATCAAAACAATTCAATTCACTTACTTAACTTCAACAATAACAATGAACACTTCATAATATAAAACACTTCCATCCATGTAAGACTATGTGCAATAATGATGTAAACCACAACACAAAATATAAAAGGAGGGAAACCCCCCCAAAAAAAGCTCCTTTTACTTCAAATACTTTGGTTATTGTAGAAACTTCATAAATACAACAACTAGTTGGATGAAACCCTCAAAGTTTCACTGCCATGACACCTTTAACAAAACTTCAACAACGGCTTTAGTTCATGCATCCCACAACTCACACGTCCAAATGAACTCAATATATAAAAAACCCAAATAAACCAAATCCTATAAAGAAACTCAGTTTGTGCACCCTTTGACTTGCATGACCAGTTGAACCTCAAATTTCAAAACCATGTGAACAGCTCATGCAACCTTGTGGCTCACATGCCCATAAACCTTAGAATTCCCTCACCCTCAATTCCTCAAATCGAGCTTCATCTTGTTCCTTCTCTCTGTGGCTTGTCCTTCACTTATTCCCTTCCTTTGTAATTCTCCCTTATGCTTTGATCTGTTTTTCTTTGTGTTGCTTGATTCCCCCTTCGTTTTGATCAATTGCCTAATATATAAGAACCTTGCCTTTCTTGAATGAGCATGTCCTCCAATCAAGCCGACACTCCACACCAACTAACTCTTGTGTAACCCTTGGTTGCGTTGCATGACTTGGGCCGATGCCCTCATCCATTCTACTTCATGTCAGCTAGATCACATACTTCCACCATAAATGCTCATCATGTTCTATGCATTTTACTCCAATTCTTGACACCCTCGCACATCACCATTGCTTATGCCCTCGTGCACACTATGTCAAACGTTTTTGTTCAGTATGTTCCACACCCTCGGCTAGGAGGTCTCGTTGTTCCACCACAACACCCTCGTTTGTTCCAAACACATGGTGTTGTTGACTATGCTATCACAGGTATGCCCTCACCACTATAAGTCGCCCATTTCGGTGACCCTGTTGCATGACTCTACCCAACTTCAGTTTTTTTCCATTTGGGTGCGCCTTTGTGTAAGCTCAAGCCCATGGGCCTGAAATCCTCCATGACTCTAAAAAAATTGTTTTCCTCAACAACAACACTCTTTAGCAAGCTTTATGAATGAACCTCTATCAAGGCCCATTGAACTGGATGACTCCTCATCCGAAAATAAGGTTCTCTGTAGAAGATCTCTCAAATTCTCATAGTCATCACCCACAATGTGTCACAAGAATCCAAACTACCTCATGCCATCATGGAATGCAACTCCCTCCATCTCTTGGTTGCAACGTATCAAGTTGCAATTGCCACCATGTCAACCACTGAATATCTAAAACTCTGCTACCATTCTCTAACACAAATCCAACATATTTGCACATCGATATCACCTATGACTCAAACTAGTTAGGTAGCTAATCAAATAGTCACGCTCAACTCATGAGAATGCACTACCTCACGTCATCATCAATTGAAATATCTTCAGCACACTCGTCACATCGTCAACTATGAAGAAATCCTCCATAGTGTCCTAAGTGTTGCACATCTCCATAAACACCACAAACATATCCCTTTGCCATGCAAATGACCTCCAACTGAAGTCCAATATTCCTCTCCACATCTAGGCTAATGAGATTTTTTCACTCCTCATTTCCTCTCGGACATGCTACTCATAACTTCTATGAAGAAGGAAAGCATTCACTCATCTCATAATCGCATCCATGTGCTACCCTAGGTCGTCATACCAACATGGTCAATAGATTCCAAAGTCTTTGTTGTTCAAGAAGGTCCTCCTCGGAACAATCAACTCATATTGAAATGACTAACTCTCTTCAGACTCAACCCACACCTCAAGTGTCACACGCCAAGATCTCTTCATCAATGCAATCATCATTCAACTACAAGGTGTCTTGCTTTTATTTTTTCTTCCAATTCGCTCCTCACAGACACGTCCCATACTATTCCCAAAGGTGCATACCCCATATCATGTCAAAGTCTCAACCCATGTTGCTCAACAAACCATGAATAGTCCAAGACCACCATCAATATGAAGTCATCCTCGGTCACAACCAATCATTCATCACCTCGACCTTAGTCATATGAACTCGCAACTTAGATAATTCTGAACACCCTTGTCTACTTCCTTTGGGTCTACACACCATGCTTCGGTGCACTCCGTCATCTTCATTGGAAAAATTGGGTAGGCGTGCCTCACCTTTGGTTGGGAACGCCATCTCCAACTCAACTTCAGTTTTTGAATCATCCTTCGATTTGTCACAAGTCCATCTTGTCATTCCTTCCCCCTTCATCCTACATCCTCATTCATTTTGGGTGGGTTCCCTTGGCTAGTGCTCTCAACTTCGATTGGGCAGGCATCCTTGGTCACCCTTGCCCATCGCAGAACTTTTCTTCACTCATTGCATGCCTTTTCCTCATCTTCATTCATGCACCTTTGCATGTCACCCACGTCTTTGGTTGTGTGGGTGTTTTTATAGGTCACCCACACCTTTGGTCGTGTGGGTACCTTCATAGTTCACTTACACCTTCGATCATGTGGGTGCCTTCATGGGTTTCCCACACCTTTAGTCACACCTTCTTCTACTAGCATGTACTTTTGCTTCAAGTGCTTCCACTCAAACAATCTCAATCCATGAGTCAAGTTAGAGACTTGGCTAATTCCTTTGCTTGGCCAACCATGACTCACCCATTGCATGCACATCTTATCCACCACCCTTGTGTTATGCATTCTCACCATCACACCAGAGGTCAAACTCTCCTTGAACAAGCTTCACATTGTGCCAAGTCACTTGACTGATAGGTGAACAAGAAATCATCTCAACCTACATGAGAGAAGTCTTTGCATGACTCTCTACTTCTCTATCTTGGGTAGGCTCCCTTGTCATGCACCTTCGCACTTGATTGTGCATCTCAGCTAGACACCCTCACAACTCATCTTGATCATGAACCACCGCAAATTCGACTAGGTGGGCACATCTCAGTGTTGTTCTCTCCCTTGGTTGTTCAACCGAGTGGGTGCTCATTGGTGTTAGCTTCACCCTCGTATGCAACTCTTCGATTGCATGACTAGCCTCCTCATCCTTCTCTACTTCTTCATGTTGATCCTTTTTTCATTTACACCCTCCATTGGTAGAATTCACACCATCAAACTTTCCAATTTTAGCTATTTCACTCTATTTAGTGCAAGTTCCTTCTTCATGGTCAAGGACATCACCCTTCCTCTTGTTGCAGAGGATTTATTCCCACAATTTTTCCACTTCCTTCTTTATGTGAACCAACCTTTCCATGACCCACATAATTTTATCATGGTGTTGTTGTGACTTCATCCTCTAAGAATCCTAAATCATTATGCCTTTCTGAGTAGTCTCCATATCTTCCTCAACAATACTTCTTCACTATCTTTAGTCGTAACTATCGCGACAGTGGTTGTCATGCCACTATCTCACTTCAATTGAAATGAATTTATTGAAGTTTCCCTCCACAAAACTCTGCTTTGATACCAACTATCTCACCCCCATGGTGGGAAGAGGAGTCTAAGCTCGTTGATTCATTCAATTGTGTGCCACTGGTTCATTTTCTCCTCAAGGGATAATACAACTTTGAGGTCACTTTCCTAGACTACGCCTCTAGCCTATGCACTTTGTTCATGAGATCACTATTTAACTTGGAAAATTAGTTCTTAAGCAACCTCAGTACAATATGCCTTCAAACAACTCAACAGTTAGTTTCTTTTTCAATTTTGCTTCATTCATTAAAACAATTTGGTTACTTAATTTCAATAATAACAATGAACACTTCACAATATAAAACACTTCCAACAATGTAAGACAATGTGTAGCCATAACGTAAACCACAACACAATATACAAAAAGAGGGGGAACTCCCAAAAAAATCCCCTTTTACTTCAATTACTTCAAGGATATACAAAGGGAGGGGGAATTCCCAAAAAAAATCCCCTTTTACTTCAAAGACTTCAAAGACTTCGGTTATGGTACAAACTTCATAAGTACAACAGCCGGTTGGATTGAACCCTCAAAAGTTCTCTGTCATAACATCTTCAAAAAAAATTAAAGAACAACTTTGGTTCATGTAGCTCACAACTCACACATCCAACCAAGCTCAATATATAAACAACCCAAAAAAACTCAAGTATTTTCCCTTTAGCTCACACGACTAGCCAAACCTAAAATTTTAGAACCCCATAAATAGATTGTGTAGCCCTATAGCTCGTACATCGAGAAACCTAAGAATGCCCTGGCCCTTAGCTCATTCCTTGTCTCTTTGGCTTGTCCTTTACTTATTCCCTTCCTTTATGGGTTACCCTTAAACTTTTCTTAGTTTTCCTTTGTGTTGCTTAATGCCCCCTTCATTTTTATCAACAACCTAATATATAGGTTCCTTGCCTCAAACATTTGCTTCCTCCACTCAAGCAAACTCTCCACTCATGCAACCCTTGCATGCGTCACATGACTTAGGTTGATTCCATCATTCGTTCTGCTACATGTCAACTTTCCCACAAACTTCCACTGCATATTCCCATCACGTGCCATGCATGTTAATCCAACTCTCGACATCCTAACACGACGCCCTCAGTTATGTCCTCATGCATGCTATGTTTGGCGCATTCATTTGGAGGGTGACCACACCCTCGGTTGGGCGGTCTCGTTGTTCCACCATGTCCACATCCTTCATTCAACTGTGGTGCCCTTGTCCATTCAAACAACATGATGCCCTTGACTATGATATCGCATGAGCACCTTCTCCACTTCAATTCAGCCATGTTGGAAGTCCCATCGCACGAATCATCCCACGACTCTGCCTAACGTCAATTTTTCCCACTTGGGCTCACCTTCGTGCACACTCAAGCCTAGGGGCCTGACATCATGGATTCCAACCAACTATTCTAAAAAGAGCTGATGCAAAATGATGGTAGCACTTTCATTGAACAAGCCTTCATTTTCTATATATTAAAATTGTTATCATTATAAACTAAGTTAACAAGTTTGGTGAATAAAATTGATTAAATTTGAAATCTGTTAAATTTGATTTCTAGTCTATTGAAATTTGTTTCAAGTTTGTTATGAAATCTTAAGAAATTCAAAGAGGTTCATAATAAGAAATAAAAAATAGTAAAACCCTAAATGCTAAAACCTAATCACTTCAAAAAAAGCCCTTAACTAAAAAAATGTTGTCTCTAAATTTCAAACTTGAGAACCAGAGAGAGTCCAATACTAGTTAAGTTAGCTTTGGGAAAATGCATGGAGTCTTACTATTAATTCACATATAACATAAAAAAAATTAATAATATTTTTCATTTCTATTTTTTTATTTTTATCTTCACAATTTCGATATGTTAATTTTTTATTTATACTATACACACTTAAACTATATAAATTTATTTATTTATAAACAATTTTTTTTTTGTAAACTAAAGCATTATATTAATAAAAAGCTGATATACATAGAGTTACAAAGATTTCTATAATGATCATGGAGGATGCATGGATCCTCAACAAACCCCATCATTCAACTAAACTAGAGGAGTCTTGAATTCCACTAAGATCATAGACACTAGACCCTAGACTTCATTAGAGCCATAGCTAGAAATGACCTTCCCAAAAAAAACCCCACAGGCCCACACAAATTTAATAGAGAAATCATTCAACCTGATTATTGATACTTATCTCTATAGTTACTCTTTTCTTCCTCTCGCTCACAATCACTGAGTAATTTCATAGAAAAATCAAATACTCAGTGTTTCATAGCTCCATGATGTCCTCAACCAGCTCCATCTTTAAATACAACTCCTTGAGTAGTTTCACCACCAAGGGAAGCACTCAATGGCATATATACTACTCCTCACATTCTTTTCGTATAGTTCCATCCTCAAGTCCAGCTCATTGAGTTGTTTCACCATCAAGGGAAGCACTCAATGGCAAATATACTGCTCCACACAATCTTTTTGTATAGCTTCATCCTCAAGTCCAGCTCACTGAGTAGTTTCACCTCCAAGGGAAGCACTCAATGGGGGATATACTGCTCCATGTAGTATTTTCGTACAACTCCATCCTCAAGTCCAACTCACTGAGTATTTTAACCACCAACGGAAGCATTCAATGGCAGATATACTGCTCCACACAATCTTTTCATATAACTCCAAATAAGCCCCCCCTCTCGTTCACCTCCCAATGAAATTTGAAATGTACCATATTTGTTGATAGGGATATCATCACACCTCCATTATCATCTTCCATCTAGGAAAATATCATCACACCTCCAATATAATTTTCCACCAAGGCAGATCCCCTTACTCTTTCTCACCTCCCAGTGCATGGGCATATCATCTACCACTAGGGTATTTATCTGTCGATAGGATCCCATCAACTACTCACCTTTATGGGCCCAAAGAACCCCCATTTAAGGAAATCTACCTATCTAAATGATTTATTGCATGGGGTGATCATTAGAGTCTTATAACTAAGTACTGGTATGTGATGCTCTAATGACATGTTCATGGAGTCTTATGGCCAATTAACAGTCTGGCATGGTCCACTGAACTAATCATGGAGTCTTCTAGTCTTCACATGATGCAATGTCATAATGACCATCTTCTTCTTGAGCTCCATGATCCATCATTTCACTTGTGTCACAACATTTAGTTATCCACGAGATATACTTGAAATTTTCAAACTAGAAATTTTAATTGCTCAAATTTGCTTCAATCAAAGTCCTGATCTCATAGGCATGACACTTTTAGTCATGCTATTAGGATCATTTGCAGGTGGTGTTAATCTGTGAAGGTGGCTTTGATATCCCACCACATTCCAGCAGTATTCATGCAAACTAATCTTTTAATCAGCCAACACTTGGAGGTGACACTGCTATATGCACAAGTAAAAGTGAAGGTACTTCCTATTGTCACTACTTATCTGGCAAGAGACCTTAGGGGTTCCAAGCCAGACTTCTATAGGGTCAGAAGAAGCTTAACTCTTCGATGGAAGAAGAGAAAATCTATCCTAAGGGAGAGCTACTTCTACTGCAATATTGAAGAAAACAACATGAAATGCTAAACCATACCATAACCTAACTAAACATCCAAACAACTATGCTAAGCAGAATTGCTAAATTAACACTAATCTAATGTTGCTATCTAAGTTTCAGAGGTAAAGAGCATCAAAACCAGACTAAGGTGTAAGCAAAGGAAACTAAACTAAATTAGTTTTCAAGTGGAAGAGCAATCAGAGGTCAAAATCAATGAAAGGAAGACGTAAGAATTCAATAACACATAGGGACCGTTGGATTGATCAACGAGCAGAAGATGGACGATGAAGATCTCATCGTGGGGTCTTAAGCGAATAAATGGATGAACAAGGTTAATGAAGCAATGGATGACGAAGATCGTATTGCAGGGTCTTAAGCGAATAAATGGATGAACAAGGTTAATGAAGCAATGAACGGCAGAGATTGTACTGCGAGGGATTAAGTGAGTGGATGAAAAAATGAGGTTAACTGGAGATGAATGGATGAGATCTAATCGCAAAGATTAAGTCAAGAGATGGATGGACAAGGTTAACAAGAGCGATGAACGACTGAGATATTATTGCATGGGTGAAGTCAAGAGATGGATGACGAAGATCGTATCGTGGGAAAAAGAAACGTGTGGAAATGATGGAGCAAGTTTCTAAGGTAGTAAGTGGTTTCTCACGTGCCCTTCAAGCTGTAAGTTGTATTTTGAAATTTCATGCGATTAACCTAACTGCGCGACATGTAACACGAGAAAACCACTTTTCTCGCGTGCTCTTGGGTGGATAACGACCATGCACTAATCTGCGTGATATTGCGTGATAGACATTGGATCAGGTAGGGCTGATCAATGGTGGAGATCAGCCAAGCTAGTTGGTGATCGGGTGAAGTGACAGTCATCGGATCAGGCAGGGCTAATCAATGGTGGAGATCAACCAAGCTAATTGGAGATTGGGTGAAGTGACAACTGTCGGATCAGGCAAGGGAAATTGACGGCGGGGACGTAAAGCGCATAAAGTAAGTGGCAGCTGGGAAAACTAATGGATCGGATGGTGATTTTGAAGGTTTATTAGTGATCAGACGACGAGGAAGCGATACATGAGGAACGTGCTGAAGGCGGTTTTAAAAGAAAACAACAGAGAAAACCAGTACGGGTGAACAAATAACTGCATCAAACAGTGAACTCCCTAGCTCATGTGAGAACCAGAAACCTGTGTCTTTGGGGTGATGAAGGGTCCCTTCCTCAATTCATAGTCCAAGAGGGAGGAGATGAGGCCGAGACACCTGTGCACAACCTGATAGTGATCTTTTTTCTCTAACTAACCTATGAACTTAAAGAAGGCACAAATGGAAATAAATTGAAGCAAATGCAACTACTGAAGCAACAAAATAGAAAAACCATGAACAATATACGCTATACTATTGTAATGAAAGTGCAACTACTTAAGAAAATAAACAGAAAACCATGAATCTACTTAAGAAAATGACAGAAACAAGAAGTTATGCTACTTAAAAAAATGAACAATGAAAACCAGGAAACTATGCTAGCATAAATGTATAGTAAAGAGGAGCTTTGGCTACTTGGGTCAAGCCCTAAACCAAGAGCTTCAGCCCTCAGAGTTAACTCAGAGCTGGCTTAAACAAAACTCATTCTTATTATAAAAACCATGGGTTACAAAGCATACTGTCACAAGTATTTGCAGCTCAGAAATAAAACATAGTTTTACAAATGAAGTCTGAATCCTACGGAGGTCCTAAACCTCTCTATTTATACATGTGAAGTCTCTGACTACTTTCTTCCCATTAGGGAGGCTTGGCCTCTAATTCAAGAAAAATTGTTTCTTTCCTTTTCACTTGCTCGGTAGTCTTCTAGTCTTCAAAGTGATGGTTGTTTGCACTCCGTGCTGGTGAAGGGATATTCGAATGGAGGGGTAGTAAATGAGGAGGATTTACCTCCTATAATTACTCTCCCTTGTCCCATTATAGTTTTACCAAGGTCTTTGCCATAGTTCCTTGCTTTTATCCTTTATTCCTGCATTTTCCTTGCTTTTATCCTTTATTCCTACATTTCATGTACATTAGACCACAAAGCAACATATCCAACTCTAACTCATTTCATAAACAAAATATAATCAAAAGTATGCAATAAGTTGTGAGAATAGTTGGTTTGACTAAGCTAAGAGGTGAATTGAGGCCAATTAAGGCCCATATAATTACTCAATGATGAGGCTCATCATCACCCCCTACTGAAAGTGTTGCTCATCCTCTGAGCAACTTAGTCAATGTCCATGTCCTTCATGGCTCTGGTAGCCTCTCTGACATCCCATGCTTCTATTGTAGTCTCTTCTTCTTGCTTATAGAAGCCTGCTTTTCTTTCTACTTCTTCCCACTGCCTCTTTTCCTCTTCTTCTTTTCTTCCTTTTAGCATGCCTAGGAGTAGTGGTGGACTGAGTTGTAGGCCTATCCAGTTGACCTTCAACCTTTGCATTGATTGCTTATACATAGGTGTCTTTTTGAGTGCCTTCTCAACCTTTTAGGGCAGTGATATTCTCTGATATTCAAGTTGTGTGGCAGTGTGTTCCATCTCCTTTAGCAGGCATGTATATTATCATCTCTTAGCAGCCTAAACATATCCTCAAAATGTGAAATTGCTTGCTCTTGGGCAACACGATATTAAGTGCTAGCTAAGGATCATTTTAAATTAGATTATGGGTGCTGATTAGGGCCATGGTATTTGATTTTTCAGCTCTGATGAAAATAGGTTCGTTTTGCTCTTTGGTCAATATCCTTTTCATCTCTGCAGCCCTTGACTTATCATGGTTCATCGATGATGCCAAAGCCATTAATTGTAGATCTCCTAGCTTTGCATTAGGATCCTAGATATTCATGTCTGTGAGGGCCATGTTGTGCAAGTAAAGCATAGCCATTTTGGCCCTATCCTCTAGTGCACTTTGATCACAAAGATTAATAAACTATTCGTAGTCTTGAAATGGCATGGTGCCCCTTTGTGCTAGTGTTTTAATTTGAAATTGCAGCCATTATTCTCTGAGGTAAAGTGTATAGAATTTAGCTGGCATCCTACACTGGATGGCCTCCAAGGAGAGGTTGGCCTTACATGCTAGCTGGTTTTCCTTTTCTTGCAGCGATCCTCTCTGTTTTTCTTATCTTCTTCCTTTTGTTGTTCTTTCTCATCTCCATCAGTTTCTTCCTCTATTTCAGCATCATTCTCCTTATGTTCTGTTTCAGCATCATCCTCCTTGTGTTTTAGCATGTTCCTCTATATTAGTTTCTTCTTCATTCATCTCATCCCATCTAGCTCTGTATCTTCTTATTGTTTTGCCTCCTCCTGATTGACAAAAGGACTAACATCATAGAAGAGGGTTTTGATGTCATCCTCTGCTGGTAAGTCTCAGAAGACTGAACATTTTATAGGGATCCTGAGGTTTTGGAGGGCATCCTCAATGAGGATCCTGATCAAACCATGGTGAGCCAACTGTTGGGAGTTATCTTTCTTTAATTTGTTGCTGGAGTCTATGAGTGATTGCATCAAGAAATAGGCTATGCGGAGTCTTTGGTGAACTGGTGTTTCTACCCCAAATCTTAATTATTCAAGGATTCTCAAATGGTTTCCATAACAACACTGTATCTATGGACTCTTTCATTCTCTTTTGACCTATTAAAGAATTTCCTTTTTTCCACCTTCTCACTTGTAAACCCACTACCTCTTAACCTTCACAACTTTTGATCAAATGATGCATATGAGTGAGTGAGTGGGATACTTACCTATGGTCTTGATGCCATGTTGCAGTTATCAAAGATCAAAGGTGCTGCTGACGGTTATTCTTCTTCCTCCTCTACTACCTGCTGATGGCTTATTAGCTTTTGCAAGTGTCTGTGACTGAAGATCTGATGATGTTGCTATTGTGGAGCTCCTGGATTTGATGTTGCTACTGCTGTGGAGCCCATGGATTTGATGCTGCTGCTGTCGTGGAGCTCCTAGATTTGATGCTACTGCTATCGTGGAGCTCCTGGATTACCACTTGGCAATGTTTGGTGTCTCCCTTAGAATTTCTTGATCATGTTTCTGGATGGTGCTGTAATGAATGGGCAGAGGGAGTAGGAGTATATGTGGATGCAGGGATGATGGTAATGGTTGAGGTGATTCTATTAGAAAACACAATCTTCACTTGAATTGAAGCAATGAAGTGAAAAACAATAGAATTGATGGAGGGATGAATGGTAAGGAGTGGAGGAGATGAAATATATGTGAGGTAGGGTTCCCTTTGGATCTTCTCTTTGCTCCTTAGTTTTTTTTCTCACCCACCTGCACATAACAATTATGTTTTTTTTTCTTATATATATATATATATATATATATATATATATATAATATATTTAAAACACCTAGGCTGCCTCAGAGAGCTTTTCACCCTAGATATCTGCCCTGGGCGCTCAGGAAGGTTTTTGCCCAGGGATCTTCTTACTCTTTTTCATTTCTTCTAATCCTTGGGCTGCTTCATGAGGTTTTCAACCCAAAGATGGGACGCAGGCGCCTCATGGAGGTTTTCACCTGAATCCCTATTCCTTTTTTCTTTTTCAGTGTCTTGATGAGGGAGGAGATGGAACTTTCTCTACCATCATCACTGTCTTATTGATATTGTCAATGAAATCTTGTTTTGATAAAGGCCTCTTGTACATTTTCAATCGGTGTCCATTAACTAGCAATGGAATGGCTTCTTCATCAATAGTTCTGATTTGCACTGAACCATTGTCATGGCATCTTTCCACCACATAAGGTCCAAGCCATCTTGTCCTTAGCTTGCCCTTGAAGTCTTTAAACCTGGAATCATATAACAATGCCCAGTCCGCCTCTTGAAATTGCTTCTCCTTGATGTGCTTGTCATGCCAGATCTTCCTCTGAGGCTGAACTATCTTTGTATGTAGGAGGGCCTGCATTATAAATTCACCCAAGTCATTCAAATGTAACAATCTTTATTTCTGTGCATGGATGAGATCCAAATCTAGTTGGGTTGCCATCCTCAATGTGTTATATTCAAACACAATGGACATCAAAGCCTTTTTCCCATAGACCAGCTCGTAGGGTGTAAATCCAGTGGTGGTCTTCCATGTTGTATTATAGGCCCAGGTGGCCTCAACTGGTCTCTCTGCCCAATCCTTCCTGCTATTGCTCACTACCTTGGTTAAGATATTCTCTAGTGCCCTATTGGTCACCTCCACTTTCCCATTAGCTTGTGGATGATAGGGAGTGGAGGTCTTATGCTTGATTTTGTGATGGATGAGCAGTCGTTCAATCATGTTGGAGGTAAACTGGCTGCCTTGGTCTATGACTAGCTCTCTAGGGTACCCAAATTTTTAGAATACATTCTCCCTTAGGAACTCAACCACCTTCTCTTCTGTTGCTACCTTAATTTCCTTGGTTTTAGCCCACTTAGTCAAATAATCAGTGCACACAATGATGCATTGTTTTTTCTTGGAAGGAGGGTTGATAGGCCCAATGAAGTCCATGCCTCACTTTTCAAATGGCTTGAATGTCACTTGAGGTTGTAGGGGAATTTCATCTCTTGGAGTAGGCTTTCCCATCCTCTGGCACCGATCACACTGACTAATGTACTTTTTCACATCCCGATGAAGGGTAGGCCAATAAAAGCCTGCTTGCAACACTTTGAATGTTGTCCTCTTTGCTGTAAAGTGACCTCCAAAAGGCCCATCATGATAGGCCAGAAGGATGTCAAAGACTTCCTCTTCCCTTACAAACCTTCTAAAGATTTGATGTAGGCCAAGTTTGAATAGATTGCCCCCAATCCAGGTGAAGGGGGCACTCTTCCTGACTATCTTGCTCTTTTCTTTGGAGGGCAAGTTTGGTGGGAACTGTGCTGATACCAAATAGTTTGCTATATCAGCAAACCATGGGGAGAGAACTGAAATAGAAAACAAATGCTCATCTGGCAACTAGTCATTCGTCATTTTTTCTTCACCTGTAGGCTAATTCATCCTAGATAGAAAGTTAGCAACAACATTTTCCTTACCAGGCTTATCAACAATAGTTAGATAAAACTACTATAATAAAAGCAACCATCTTATAATTCTAGCATTCACATCTGGTTTGTTCATTAAATATTTGATTGCAACATGATCAATATGCACAAAGGTTTGATAGCCTGTAATGTAATGACTAAACTTGTTTAATGAATACACAACAACCAGGAGTTCCTTTTTGGTCACAGTATAGTTTAGCTCAACCTTTGATAGGTTCTTACTGATAAAATAGTTGGCATAGGGAAATTTTTTCTCTTCCTAACCTAAGGCTACTCCTATGGCTTTGTGTGAGGCACCAGCATGAATATGAAAAGGGAGGGCCTAGTTTGGGCCTCTAAGGATTGGTACAGTTGTTAACTTACCCTTTAGAATGTCTAAGGCCTCTTGATAATTATTTGACCATATAAACTCAAAAACTTTGGCCAATAACCCAAACAAAGGAGAGGCCAACTTGTTGAAGTCCTTTATGAACCTCAGATAGTATCCAACTAACCCTAAGAAACTCATGACTTCTCTTTTCTTTTGTGGAGGTGGGACCCTTTGGATGATTTCTATTTTGTTTGGGTCCACCTGGAGTCCTTGCTAAGATATTGAATGACCTAGCACAATCCCTTCAGTCATTAAGAATTCACATTTTTATGGACTGAGAGACAGATTCATTTCAATGCATTTGTGTAATACTTTGCCTAGGTTAGTCAGGGCTTCTTGAAAACCACAACCATAAGGTGTGAAGTCATCCATAAATATTTCCACAACATCATGTACTAATTCAGAAAAAATACTCAAGACTTCTCTCTGGAAAGTGGCAGGAGCATTGCATAGGCCAAAAGGAAGGACCCTATAGGGAAAAGTACCCCAAGGATAGGTGAATGTGGTCTCATCTTGGTCTTCTAGGCAGATTTGGATTTGGTTGTACCCATTGAATCCATCTAGGAAAGAAAAGAACTTCTTCCCTGCCAGGCCATCTATCACTTAGTCAATGAAGGGTAAGGGAAAATTATACTTCTTTGTGGCTTTGTTTAATTCCCTATAATCAACACAAATCCTCCACTTACCATTTTTCTTGGGAACTAGCACTAAAGGAGAGACCCACTCACTGTCTGAGATAGGGTAAATGAATCTTGCATCTAGCAGTTTTTGTAGTTCTTCTTTCACTATGTCTTTAAGAGCTGGATTCATCCTCCTTTGTGGTTGCTTGATTGGCTTGCAACCTTCTTTGATGTATATGTGGTGAGTACACACTGAGGGGTGTACTCCCTTCATTTCCTTATAACTCCAAGTGAAGGCTTCTAGGTTCTCTCTCAACATGTTGCATAGATTTTCCTCTTCTAAATAAGAAAGAGGTGGATTAATTTGCAAAGTTTTCTCTGGGCCAAATTCTATGGTTTTGACACAGAGTGGGTTTGGAATTGGCTAAGCATAAGTCAGTTGGATGATTGTTTTGGGTTTCCCTTACTTCTTCTTCTAATGGTAGTGAACTAGGAGTTGGGCTTTGGAGCAGGTGTTCAATTAGGTCATCCTCATCTTGCTATCCTCCTCCTATGGTTGTTTCAAAAGCATAAAGTTGGGCATAAACCTCATCCTCTTCCTCCTCCTCCAACCATAAAGGTAAATCATGCTCTAGGGTAGGTTGAGCAGGAGGGTATAGGACTAATTGTTTAGACATATGCCCATTCTTGATGGTCATATTCACGCGGGTGACCCAGGTTCGATCCCTGACAATGACACCAAAAAGTGATGAGCCTAGGTATCACAACAAGAATGCTGCAAATCCCAAGGCTACAACTTTACTTATCAACCCGGGGTTCATACAAAATTGGAGGTGACAATGCTATATGAACAAGTAAAAGTGAAGGTACTACCTATTATCACTGTTCATCAATAAAGAGACCCCATGGGTTCCAAGCTAGACTTCTATAGGGTTAGAAGAAGCTTAACTCGTTGATGGAAGAAGAGAAAATCTATCCTAAGGGAGAGCTACTTCTACTGCAGTATTGAAGAAAACAACATGAAATGCTAAACCATACCATAACCTAACTAACCATCCAAACAACTATGCTACGCAGAATTGCTAATTTAACACTAATCTAATGCTGCTATCTAAGTTGCAGAGGTAAAGAGCATCAAAACCAGGCTAAGGTGTAAGGAAAGGAAACTAAGCTAAATTGGTTTTCAAGAAAAAGAACAATCGGAGGTTGAAATTAATGAAAGGAGGACGTAAGGATGCAGTAGAGCATAGGAACCGTTGGATCGATTAACGAGCAGAAGATGGACGATGGAGATCTCATTGCGGGTTCTTAAGTGAATAAATGGATGAACAAGGTTAATGAAGTGATGAACGATGAAGATCGTATCGTGGGGTCTTAAGCGAATAGATGGATGAAAAAGGTTAATGAAGCAATGAATGATGGAGATCGTATTGTGAGCGATTAAGTGAGTGGATGGATGAACGAGGTTAACAGGAGATGAATGGCTGAGATCTAATTGTAGAGATTAAGTCAAGAGATGGATGGACGAGGTTAACAGGAGCGATGAACGACTGAGATCTTATTGCTTGGGTGAAGTCAAGAGATGGATGACAGAGATTGTATCGCAGGAAAAAGAAATGTGGGGAAATGATGGAGAGGATTTCTAAGGCGGTAAGTAGTTTCTCGCACGCCCTTCAGGCTGTAAGCTGTATTTTGAAATTTCACGTGATTAGCCTAACTGCGTGACACATAGCACAAGAAAACCACTTTTCTCACATTCTCTCAGGCGGATAATGACCTCTGCGCGAGATTGTGCGATAGTTGTTGGATTAGGCGGGGTTGAACAACGGTGGAGATAGGCCAAGCTAGTTGGCAATCAGGTGAAGTGATAGCCATCAGATCAGGCGGGGTTGATCAATGGTGGAGATCGGCCAAGCTAGTTGGCGATCGGGTGAAGTGATAGCTGTTGGATCAAGTGAGGAAAATCGATAGTGGGGACTTAAAGCGCATAAAGTAAGTGGCAGTTGGGAAAACTAATGGATCAGACAGTGATTGTGAAGGTTTGTTGGTGATCGGACAGTAAGGAAGTGATACATGAGGAACGTGTTGAAGGCAGTTTTAAACAAAAACGACAGAGAAAACCAGTGCGGGTGAACAAATAATTGTATCAAATAATGAACTCCCTAGCTCATGTGAGAACTAGAAACTTGTGTTTTTTGGGGTTGATGAAGGGTCCCTTCCTCAAGTCATGGTCCTAGAGGGAGGAGATGAGGTCGAGACACCTGCGCACAACCTAATAGTGATATTTTTCCTCTAACTAACCTATGAACTGAAAGAAGGCACAAATGGAAGTAAATTGAAGCAAATGCAGCTACTGAAGCAACTGAACATAAAAACTATGAACAATCTATGTTATACCGCTGTAACGAAGGTGCAACTACTTAAGCAGATAAATAAAAAACCATGAATCCACTTAAGTAAATGGCAGAAACAAGAAGCTATGCTACTTAAACAAATGAACAATGAAAACTAGGAAACTATGCTACCATACATGTACAATAAAGAGGAGCTTTGGCTTCTTGGGTTGGGCCCTAACCCAAGAGCTTTAGCCCTCAGAGTTAACTCAAAGCTGGCTTAAACATAACTCATTCTTATTATAAAAACCATGGATTACAGAGCATACTGTCACAAGTCTTTGTAGCTTAGAAATAAAACAGAGTTTTACAAATGAAGTCTGAATCCTACTGAGGTCCTAAACCTCTCTATTTATACATGTGAAGTCTCTAACAACTTTCTTCCCATTAGGGAGGCTTGGCCTCTGATTCAAGAAAAAATGGTTTCTGTCCTTTTTAGTTGCTCAACTGTCTTCTAGTCTTCAAAGTGATGGTTGTTTGCACTCTGAGCTGGTGAAGGAATATTTGAATGGAGGGGTAGTAAATGAGTAGGATTTACCTCCTATAATTACTCTCCCTTGCCCCATTCTAGTTTTACCAAAGTCTTTGCCATAGTTCTTTGATTTTATCATTTATACTTGTATTTTCCTTGCTTTTATCCTTTATTCTTGCATTTCATGCATATTAGATCACAAAGCAACATATCCAACTCTAACTCATTTCATAAACAAAATATAATCAAAAGTGTACAATAAGTTGTGAGAATAGTTGGTTTGACTAAGCTAGGAAGTGAATTAAGGCCAATCAAGGCCCATATAATTACTCAGTGATGAGGCCCATCAAACTCTATCTCTCCACAAGATCAAAGCACATGTTGGCGAGACCAATTATTTACAGACACCCTCATCATTGTCTCTCTTGGGATACACCCCACCTGGGTTCTCTCATAGTACGTTCTACCAGGACTATTATTATCTTGGATTCCTATTCCTCAAAGAATATCAGTCCTCTGCGACTATTGTTATCTTGGATGCCCTACCACATCCTCAAAGAGTATTAAATGCTAGATGCTTACCTAATCCTCCATTCTGTATTCCTAGGTGAAGACAATAATTATGTGTTTATCTATCCATCTCAATTAGGGATGCCATGCCCATTCCAATGAAGGAATGTACCCAAGCTCCCCCTTAATCATGGACTTGATCAAGCTTCCTCTTAACTAGGGACTTTCTTCCAGCAACTATTTAGGTGGATATCATGGGACAACGAGCTTCTTGAAGAGCTCCTCCTTTAGATCTCATGAACTTATTTTTATTTATTCAAGAGTCTTCATCTTTTTGGGAATTCTTCATAGGGCATCGACCATCCATCACTTTCATTCATGAATCATGTCAGTGATGTCATCCTTTCTTTCACTGGAAAGTGATCCATTAGTCCATATCTAGCCTTTCCTCATACCTTGCTACCTTCTTAGCATCAGGTTTCTTTCACGCTCTTTCATCCTACCAAATGAGTGTCAGTTGTAGATGAAATCTACACCTCTTCCTTTTTTAGCCCTACATTAGCCTATCTAGATATTGTTCAAAAATAGAAAAGGAATGTTAAATCAAAAATACCTTTGTAATGTTCTTTCACCATGACGTCTCCTTGTTTGCATCAACATCCTACATATATATTGACACATCACCAAAAATATATACAACATCAAGGTTCTCTTTATTTTTCATACTTTATCATGATCTTCATATCTTTCCCATGGAGATATCATAGTCAAATATTATAGTCCTTGGATGTTGATTTCCTTCTCCGTAGTTGCATTTTTCATGATCTCTTCCTTTCTTTATTCACACATTTTACTCCGAGGAACTTCCAATCATAGTTCCTTCAACTTTGTTAACCACCTCATATTTCTTGATGTTGATTTCATCTAGTCAATTTGTGAACCATGCATTCATGCATCCTTTCACAGAAGGAGATCCTTTCTTTTGATCATGCTCTTGAGGTAGAGCACTCATTCATGATATTTGCAACCATTTGACATGACTCTATTTTATCAAGTACAAGCATACATACCTAATCTACTTCTTTTGGTCATCTAGACTTCCTTCAAAAACTTCCTTGATTGAAAGAACTTAAATCCCTTGACCCGATTCACTTATTTTGACA
This sequence comes from Pinus taeda, assembly GCA_000404065.3. Lineage (NCBI taxonomy): Eukaryota > Viridiplantae > Streptophyta > Pinopsida > Pinales > Pinaceae > Pinus > Pinus taeda. The sequence goes on from APFE031227052.1 coordinate 32,134, forward strand.
TCATACCATCACCCCATGAACCCCATACAAGTTGGAATTCTTGGTGAGACACTTTCTTCTTCGAGAAGGTGAACCTTCCAATGAAGATTCCAATGGAGGATCTTGCTGATCCTCATATTGCAAATGCTCCTTTTGAATGATGTATAATGATCTCTATACTATATTACTTTCTTTTTCCCATAAGTACTACTTATGCCTCTAATGAGGTTACCAAGAGCTACATCCTTCTATAGGTGAAAGCCATAGACTTCTATTTTAACTATCTTTCATGCTTCTTTATGATGTCATCTCCTAACATGGTGAATCCTATCATGATTCTAATGATTTTCACCATGATAGTTTTACTTTACAATAGAAAAATTGAAACATAAACTTGAAAATAAATAGGTGAGGAAGACTATCTCAATCATAGTAGAGATCTTTTACTTCCTCCTTCTTGAATTTCTTCTTTTCAGCTTCTTTCACTTTTTCAATGATATGGGCTTCTTCTGTTCCTCTTTTCTTGTTTTCCTTCTTGAAATTTGGACAATCTCTCTTGTAGTGACCATATTCATGACAACCATAACATTGAACCTTCAACATGTTCTTATTCTTTTTGTGAGGACTAAGCTTCCCAAAATTCCATTTTCTTCTAGCCATGACAACAAATGCTTGATCTTGCTCGCTTGATCCTACATCGATTTTTGCCTTCAGCCTAGTTTCTTTGATTTTTCACAATGACGATAGTTCATTGAATGGAGTAGATTCCTTCTTCCCATAGATGCTTGATGTGAAGTTTCCCCATTCCTCTACTAGTGCTTTGAACACTATGGTATTCATTTCCTTGTTAGACATTATTTCTTCCAACTCTTGGATTTGGCCTCTTATTTATGACACCCTCATAAAGTATGAGGTTATTCCTTCTTTTGAAATCTTCATCTTGTAAAGATTAAGATTCTTCTTTTGGTGGTTCAATAATTAAATGCTTAACATGACCAATTACTTCATTTTCTATGAGGATAAAATCTATCCTCTTCTTCCATGCAAGAAAGTTTGATGACCTAACCAATTTGTTGCTCTCCTTGAAATATGAATTCATTTTGACATATTCAAATACTTACTTTTCAAGTGAAGATACTACTAGATGATGAAATCTTCAACTTGATTCCTTCTTGGTTTTGATGATGTTTTAGATAATAGAAGATGTCTTCTTGGTGAAGATGTATTTCTTCAAAAGTGATCCTTGGCTCAAAAGGAGATAACATTGATTCCTTGATGATGACAACTATTTTTTTTCAATAAAACACTAGATAAACTTGTTTCACAACCTCAAATTTCGACCCTTCTTCAGAATTTCAGGTGGTTATAGAAGTTTTGCAATTTCAATTATTATATATATATATATATATATATATATATATATATATTTATTTTATTTTATTTTTATTATTTATTTATTTATTTATTTATTTTTTTTTTCTGTAATAATCCTAGTTCACACGTGTGGCTAGAATATGGAAAATTTTTCCTCCTTTCTACTTCGCTTGTCTTGACTTCTTTTCCTTATAATTTTGGCTTGCAAAGGAGATGTTTCTTGGCACAAAACTTGATCCTTGATGGTGGTTGCAATTTGGTACTTGCTGTTGTAGAAGGATGTCTTAATACTTCACGTGTGTGGAGAATATAACATAGAAAAACAAAACCAAAAGTTCTTTGCTCTTCCTTCCTTGTGATAATAATTGTAGAATGTGTGAGTTTTCTAAGACACTTCAAGTGTGGAACCCTCCTTTATATGAGCTAGGGTTTTGAAGTCTTCTTTGACGCTCTTAATTATTCCCTTTCAATGTGATGGGATGGTTAGTGCTTCTTGATGATTGATGCTCTTGATGTTTCCAAGATGATCTCTTTATACTTTATCCCTATAGTATCCTTCTTTGTGTTGTCCTTCCTTGATGTAGTCACCTTAGCTCTGATACCATGTTGAGAAATATAGGGGGCAACAAGTGTAGGTGATTTCTCATACTTTGATAACTGCTTGTGATGCATTTTTTACTTTACTTAATTAAATTCTTCTTTCCTTTGTTATTATTAGTTTTCTCTATCATTAAACAACTACCAAATAATAAATAACAGTGAGATGATATGACACAAGATTTGGATGATCAACAAAGGCCAAAACCTCTCCATTTGAGAGGAAAACCCACCATAATCCTTCTCTTCTTATATAACTTCAATTGACGAATTCCAAGGCCTATGACCCTTGAGCAAGACCCTCCAAGACCAAGTCATCCTTCTTTCTTGATGAGATTTCCTTACACAACTTCCATCAACAAACTTCGACCTTCCAACAACCTCTCTAACAACTTTGACCCTAATAACAATTTTTGTGACTTCGACCTAGTAGCTTGAGTAACTTCGACCTAGTAGCTTCACAACTTTGACCTTGATGCAACTTCAGCAATTTCTACCTAGCAACTTCACAACTTCGATCTAGAGACACCATCACAACTTCGACCTTTCAGCTTCCTAGCTTTGACCTTGCAACTTCACAACTTCGACTGTGCAACTTCACAACTTTGATCTTGAAGCTTTCATAATGATACAACTTTAGAATTTCGTCTAGCCCAGAAACTATAGAAACCTAACGAAAGAGAGAGAGATAAAAATTGCTTGAGTGATTGTACAAATGAGGTTGAATTCCTTCTTATTTATAGGCTTGTGAGGGTATGAATTGCTATCTTGAGACTGACTTGTCCTTCATGTAGCCTGACTTGATCTTTGTGCCATGATGATTTCTTGGAGGACCTTGACCTAAAAATAAATTTCCCTTGAGCATGAAACCTATGCCTCAAGAATAAAAATAATAAATTTGTTTTTCTCTTTAAAACATAAAATCACGATTATATATGCTATTATGAAGACTGAACCTATTTACATATTTCAAAACATCGAGGGTATTTATGAGCAATTATCACGAGAGTGTAATGTTTCAATAAAATATAAAAGTTAAATAAATAAAAGAAATATTTGTAATCCCCAAGGGTTAGCTCAAGTGGTATAGAGCCAAACATGAGGTTCTTGGATGTTTTTTCTCATAGGTTTGACTCTCTTCGATTCCCTTGGGGCAAGGTCTCTTAACCAGGCAAACATTTTAAAAAAAGAAGAAACATATGTAAATTAAAAAATAATTAATACCTTTAAATTTGCTTATATATATATTCTTTAAATTATATAAATTTATATGTTATAAAGTGTTATTATAGAAGTGTAATATTTCAATAAATATAAAATTTAAATATAGAAGAAAGATACGTAAATTAAAAAATATTTTAATTTTTAAATTATATTGTCATTATTATTTTTGAATATATATGTGTGTGTGTTGTTAGTTTTCTATTTATATCATTTAAAATTATATATTTATAAATAGTTACAGAAGTAATATAATATATATATATATAATACATACATACACATACACATACACATACACATACACACACACAACACCACACAACACACACACACCACACCATATATTATATATCTATATATATATATATATATATATAGATATATATGAAGATGATGATTAATGCCCACTAAGACCGACATAGTTTATCAGACCCTATGAAAGAAGCAATTAATTGAGATTATTTAAAATTTAATTTTTGTGATAAAAAAGTATGGAAATAAGCATTCCAAGGTCACTATAGTTTTGATGACTAAACAAGTAAAGGAGGTTCATAGGGGGGGTAAATGTTATGGATACGAGGTTGGTATCACTCTGGAGCTCATGAGAATTAGTTCTAATCCTTGCAATATTCATTTGTAATTCTGGTTAGCAAGAGTGAGGTTGATAGCCTCCTTATAATATCTTAACTTTCTTTTCCCCTCTAACTCCTTATCATTCCTTAACTTATCCTTAAATTTGGAAGTAATGAAGTTTTTAATATTATCCTTATTCCCCAAGATGACCTCCTCCTTTATCTACCAATATTCCGAGCTAGCACTTGGTATTCTTATGCCACCCTCACTTGAGTTGAAGGTGGTTTAGTGTATTCTAACTTATAAATGAAATAGTTTTTTTCACTAGAAGTAGGTGATACAATTTCAAGCAAGATTGTGATTTTTTGTTGTTTAAAATAATTTTTTTAATTCATAAATGGATTCACCACCTTAGAAAACCATGAGTTTTTTAATTTTACATATTAAATAACTTAAACTCAAATTTTTAAAAACATCTGCGGGAATTTAGTTAAAATTAACCAGAAAAAATGCTCTTAAAAAGCTATTTCGTTTGTAAGTTAGAGTATACCTATAT
>APFE031227052.1:37475-50465 GCA_000404065.3 Pinus taeda
AAAGAGAGTTACAACCATTCTTAGTATTATATATAAAAAGTTACAACAATTTTTAAAATCACACACACACACACATACATATATACATTTTTTTAGTATGTTGAACTCTCGTAATAACTAAGTGACTTCAATTACAAATATTTAGTGTAGGTTGAATTTAATGATGAAAATCGACAAGTTTTTCATTTTTGGATAAATTTTGATTTTTTTGAGGGCCACTTATCCTAAAAGTCATCAGACACTTTGAGGGAGTGAGTGAATGTGTGATTGTATCTTCAGAGACTATATTATTAGTCTCACAACATATACACATATAAGTGGATCAAAGCCCACCTTCATGTCCCTTTAAATAGTCATATCTCACTAATTGGATTTCAAACATTGTGTTCTATATGGTAGACAAGGTTTCAAACTTGTAGTAATCAAGAGTAGACACCAAAAAAATTCCAACCATGTTGAGAGTTGGTGTGGCCCATACCAAGTGCAATCCCTAGGTGATTTTGACAACTTAAATGCCACTAAGTCTCTTGGAATAATTTAGTTAACATAACTGCATTATGTATTATCATGAAAGACACACAGACTTGGTTTTTTTTCTCTCTCCAATTAACGAGCATAAAGTCTATGGAAGATGAAAAAACATGAATACATAATAGTAATGATCAAATCTTCCCAAAATGATGTCCCTCATCTCAACTCTAAATTTATTGGTCAAATTTATATTTTCACACTCTTTACTTGTTATTTCAACCCTCCCTATTTTTACTACTCAAGCTTCTTCTTTACAACTAGTTGAATTTAGGAGTGGTAGATTAGTTCATCTTAGACCTCCTTCTTTACAACTAGTTGAATTTAGGAGTGTTAGATTGGTTCATCTTGGACCTTGACTTTCCCATCCCAAGAGGTAATCCTTTTCCACTGCTACCTTCCACGATCTCTGTATTCCACGATATTTGTCATCCATGGCCTCTCACATCCATAATTATTATTTCATATTCCATTGGACCATCCCAAAAAAATGGATAATGAATGGATCTTGAGTCCAATAAAATAAGACTCTGGGGTTCATGTTCCATGGGAATATCCAAAAACATGGATAATGAAATGGATCTTGACTCCAATAAAAGAGGACTATGAGGTGTAATAAAAATGCGACAAACTTTATTTATTTATTTATTTTTTTAGGCTATGGTTCACGTACACCCTGGTCAATGGGTGGCGCTACATCCACTGAAAATCTGGGTTGATCGACCCCGAAGGGAATCTAGCCCTGCGGCCCACTAGCAAGGCTTGACCCTAAGGGCTTTGGGGAGATTGGACCCTGTGACCTCTTGATGGTGAGGCACTGATTTTTGATCAACTGAGCTAACCCTTGGGGCTATAAGATTATGTTGTTTCATATGGACATCGAAATATTTTATCTAAGGTTGAGATTGAGTAAAATATTTTTACCACTTCTCCTTAGTGTAATATCCCTCTGTTGCAGTAAAACCACTCTGATTAGACTGGTTTGGGTTAGGAAGAATGGCGAAAAAGCAAAAGAATAACACCGAATTAAGTATGTAAATTATTTTTTATTATTAAGTAAATAAATTAGGAGTATGTAGTTGGGAATGAGACACCTGAAAATGAGACTCTTTCCAAATAAATTAAAGATAAATCTCATTAATAAATGAGATTTGATATTAATTCATAATAAGTAATCTAGAACAAAATTATATATAAGCTTAATGGACGGGAGAGAGATCCATTAAGTGTCTTAGTTGGGGAAAGATGCCAAGCTTAGAAAAAAAACCTAAAATCACTGCGGGAGAGAAAGGCGGGCTTTTTATAGATAATCCTAAGAAAATGGATAAGAATATCCACAAAAGTGGGACACCGCTAAAAGGAAACATTATCATGAAATACAAGTATTTAATAATTGAGAAGGGGATCAATGGAGGATCATTGATTCCCGGGAAGGAGATCTCAACTCGGGGGTGAACTAGAGGAAATCAATTCTAAGTTGGGTGGAAAACGGTGTCAGCTTCCCAATGTTGCTCTACACATTGGATTTTGGTTTAGACTCTTTTTTGTTCTTATTTAGGTTGGTAATGCCTAAAATATCAAATAGATGCTGCAATTGTTTGGAAGGCAGTTGTAATATTTCTGGTTTAATTGAGGATTGATATTATGATTATCGTATAGAATAGATGTTATGAGGATCTTAGGTATAAATGCACATAAATAATTAGTAATTGTTATGCATGAAACTTGTGGAAGTGAATGGAAGAACATAAAGGTATTCAATGGAACACTATAATGTTAACTTAGATATATAGGTAATTTGGTGTGGATGAGTATTGCCACTGTGGTATTTAATCTTATATATTAAATTATATTTAGAACCATGTTTACACTAAAGAGAGAGGGTTCAAGAGTATGGTATTAATCCATTTAAATTACCTACTTAGGTATGGTATTAATCCATTTAATTTTTATGATATTAGACCCATAATGAATATGAGGGAAGGTGGTTGGATGAAAACCATTTTTGACTTAAAATAGAGTCATGACTCATGCGTGTATTTATTCCATAAATCAAAGAGACAAACTGAAATCTTGTTGGCTCAAACCCTTAGAAGGAATTTCAAGGGCATGAGCACCAGGTATATTAAGGATCACTATACTAAATACTCACTTACAGAGGCTAGGATCTGTTCCAAACATTTATAACATGAATTCTCCTTTCTTACCGAATCTTTTAACTCATAGGGAGGAAATTCCACAATTTAAATCTCGCCAATTGTTTTTGAGCTGTGAAGGACATTACTGTACTTGGCTGCAAAAATTTACTAGGTTGTAGCAGGAATATGAGGGTTGTTAATTGGAAATAAGATATAAGTTCGTATTATAAACCCAAATGATGGTTGATTCTCTGCTAGCACTCTGTAACAACAGGTATCTATCATGAATAATAAACATCTTATTACTCCTTGTAGCCTCGAGACCACAAACTGGTTTAAGTAGATGGATTAAGAGTATTAACAAGAAAAAAGTACATGAAGATAATGTTAAAATGGAGGAAGGAGAGACAGATGTTGAAAGTGAATTTCAATCCGAATGGTCCATATATTCCATTTGTATATTCTCTTAGGTCTATGCTATGAAACCAACTCACAAAAAGATAGAAAAGATAGATCAACGCCTTAGAAATAAGCCTCTTCGAGGGGGAAACCTCCTTTACATTACACAGATGAACAATTCTTCGATGATACAAATGACAAGACCTCCTTTCTATATATAGAGGTGTAAGGGGTCATAATATAATCAGTTCCGACATAACAATAATAATGTAAGGGCATAGTAATAACAATAGTGGGCTTCTATGGGGCACAATAAAAACAATATGGGGACTACTAATAACAATAAGTGGTTATACTAGTAGTATAGGGACCTAACATGCCCCTCTCCTTTAAAAATTGTTGTCCTCAATGCTTGAGTAGTTCTTGATGCTTCTGTATAAAATTCTTGTCCTCCCATGTGGAATATTCAATAGGTAAGTTCTTCCACTTGATGAGATACTCTGAAATTGATCAATTTCGTAGCTTTCAGAATCTTGTTTCTGTGATTGCTCCAGGCTCCAATATGATTTTTCCTTCCTCATCAAGTTCTAGCAATATTGTTTGAACTCAGACCTTCTGCAACTTTTGAATTAGTGGCCACACTTCTTCATCCTTCTTCCATTCATCCCTTGCTTCATTTATCCAATTTGGTTGGATAATAGAAATAACACAAAACAATGCTTCCACATCCTCATCCTTTCTTGTGAGTGCATCTACAACAAATTTTTTCTTCCCTTTTTTGTAGATGATTTCATAGTCATCACCCAACATATTTGTGACCCATTTTTTTTGTTCTTCTAAAGATAATATTTGTTCTAAAAAGTATTTAAGATTATGATGATCCATTTTCACCTTGAAGTGTCTTCCCATCTGGTAAGGTTGTCATTTCTTAAGTGCATGTAGTATTGCCAAAATTTCCTTCTCATAAATTGCTTGCTTGAGATGTAACTGTAAAAATGCCCAATCGCCTACATCAAAACTTCTTTCATTGTGATGTTGATCTGCCGGTTGTTGCATTTGATTCTATACCAAAGTGGCATTATCCTTTAAAAGTTGGAGAACTTGTTGTTGATGCTCGATGTGATCTTTCACTGATTGAATCTTTTTCTTCTTGACATGACCATCTATCTTGAGAGTTTGAGGAGTGGTAATTTCTTCTAATGAATTACAAGATATGGTTGGATTCATTTCTTGATGCTTGATGTGATCTTTTACTTCTTGAACAATTTTATTCTTGATATGCCCTTCTATCTTGATAGTTTGAGGAGTGGTAATTCCAGCGAATGCATTACAATATATGGTTGGATTAATATCTTCTTTTTCAAAGGTTTTTTCTTCATGTATATCCTATTCTTTTGATGTTTCTTGTTCCTTTTCTTCCTCCTCTTCACACTCTATGTGTTTTACACATTATGGAGATTGAAAAATTGCTCCATCTGTAGTATCCATGTTTCAAGATCCTTGCTATCAAACTTACTCATATCGATCTTTGGAACATGGTGGTTCTTCGATCCAATGTTAGAGTCTATGAAATCATGATTAACATTTATTTTGTTCTCATCATGAGTTTCCTTTACTACCCTTTCTCCATTAGTAAGCATTTCTTGTAGAAACTTTGTCAAATATGTCTTCAAATCTATCTTCAAATCTTCCATGCATGTCTTCAAATCTGTCTTCAAATTGTCCATCTTAGCTTCCACGCCATTCATCTTAGCTTCTAAGCTTTTCTTTAAACCATCCATCTTAGCTTCCATTCCTTTCTTTAAACCATCCATCTTAGCTTCTACGTCTTTCTTTAAACCATCCATCTTAAATTCTGTTACTTTTTGTGCGAGTGACATTTGTTGCACTTGGTCTTGTAATTTTGATATATCATGTTACATTTCTTCCTCTTCTTCCTGAGTCATGATAGAGCTTTCAGGTTGCCTACTAGGTGTTTCCATTTTATTTCTTCATGGCATCAATTATTGATAATAATTCTTCACTATGCCCTTTGAATTCCTTCAAACTAATTTTTCAAACCAAGGTTATGCAAAAAAAGAAAAAAAGAAAAAAAAAAGAAAACTACACACCTTTTTTTTTTTCACTTTGTAGGAGCTTGATATTGAATCTAATGTATTTATGTAATTTTAGATCTCCAAGGTATAAAATTTCTTCCTGCAGTAACCCTCTAAGTAATATTTCTAACTTCGCAAGTCTGATCAAGATTGGATTCTCAACTGAAGAGTTATGCCAAATTTGCCACGATGACCTGAGTATAGACTTGTTTAGTAGAGGGAACTTGTACGACTTGCGCGAGCCACTGTTTCAACCTTAGGATCTGAAAATGGTACCCAAGAAACTACATTCCATCCTCTTTGTAACTTCTTAAGGAGATTCAATCTGATGCTCAAAGATAAAGTTATGATGAGTTTCCCAAGGTGACTTGTTTGGAATGTAACTCAAGGGTCTCTAAAAACCCTAACTTCTTCAGATTATATCTCCGAAAATATAGCGAGACATGATCTGAAATTTGGAGTTGCGGTTTAGACTGATTTCTTCTCAAATGGTTTTTTTAAGCTTTTGAAACTTTGTAGAGAAATAGTTATAGCACAAATTCTACAATGACTTGTTTTAAATGAAATTTTGGAGCTTGCAGAAACCCTAACTTCCTCAGATCATATATATGAAAATATAGCGAGACAAGATATGAAATTCAGACCCAAGGTTCAACGAGATTTCTTCTCAAATGGGTTTTTTTTTAAGCTTCTGAAATGTCACAGAAAGAAGTTATAGCAAAAATTCCACGAAGACCTGTTTGGAGTAGTGAAACCCTAGAATTCAAAGCTCTGATACCAACTGTTATGAAACCAGCTCACAAAAAGATAGAAAATATAGATCAATGCCTTAGAAATAAGACTCCTTGAGGGGGATGCCTCCTTTAAATTACACAAATGAACAATTCTTCGATGATACAAATGACAAGATCTCCTTTGTATATATAGGAGTCTAAGGGTCATAATATAATCAAAGCCGACATAACAATAATAATGTAAGGGCACAATAATAGCAATAGTAGGCTTCTATGGGGCACAATAATATCAATATGGGGACTACATGGGTACAAAAATATAATAAGGGGGTTGTACTAATAACAATAAGGGGTTATACTAGTAGTATAGGGACCTAACAGTCTACAAAGCCTTAAACACATTTGGTGAATGGAGCATTCGAATACTGAAATTTGTTGCAAGCGATTTTTTTATGAATGGATATAAAGATAATACATGTAAATGTTGTTGAAGTAGGCTATATACAAGCAGTTAAGTTTCCCACATAAATAAGTGCTGACAATATTTCATGTATGTCTACCTTGTATTATTTGGTAAGCATGTCTAGGTGATTCTAGATTCATAAAATCTTGAAATAGTATGTTTATAATATATATATGACGAATGAAATCTTTTATCATTGGAGGTCTGCAACCAAATATTAGTCTGTTGAATATATGTTTAGTCAAAAACTATATATAACCAATGTTGTTTCTCTTGGCACCATATATGACAAGGTCTATGGAAATTCTTCCAAGTTGTTGATGCTTAATTTATATTTTGCTATATAGAGTGTGAAAAAGTTTTCTGGCCTATGCAATATGGTTTGGAATATAACAATGAATTGATGAAAGTCAAATTAAAAGTCACTTCCCTATTTTGTGGTTGTTTCTCTATCAATTATAGATTGACCCAGAGTGGTTTTGTTCAACATCGATGCGAATAGCTAAGAAGCTGTGACACTCTAGAGAAACATTCAAGGAAATTGTGTTACCAAATCTCTTGTTTTATTTGATAGATATTCATGCCTTCTACGATAATTTCCTTCTTCAAAAATTACCCTCGAATTGAGTTATTTCTTGTCATATAGTTGAGGAGCCTCACAAAAACCCCGTGCCATTGAGCTCTATGGCACACTCTATTATGTCTGCTTTAGTAAGCATGTTTTATTGGTAAATTTACAGAACAACACCACATTCCTAATTTTATTGACAGAGAAAATCATAGTATACTATTGTTTTCCTTTTCGACCCACATTGTCGCTCTTTTTTCTTGCCTGATCCACTAATCCTACCAACTAATGAATTACTAATTCCAAAAGCAGTTACATTTTGTCGAATATTCTACCTTCGAAAATAATTCAATTGGATAAGGTTTACCTTGATTTTCACATTGATAACACATTTTTAGCTCCATCTTTCCTTTACGTTGTAATGATTCTAAACACGAAGGTTACGAGTACATGATGTTTGCTCGATTGTTTAGCCAAATTGATCAATTGGTAGCATCTTTGGTATAAAAGAATACAAATATCCATTATGTATTGCCTCTGAGTTTTATTGTGCAATTGTTAGTTTGCATTAGCACTATTAGCCTACCGGATTGGGTTACTTTGCCTTGTAGAAACTTGGGAAATATCTGTGCCTTTTGTAAGGGGTTACAGATGTGTAAGGAGCTAGGCTTGGTGAATGATATTCCTCACCCTGTTGTGGACATGATTCCCATGTCAATCCTCTGTATTTGTACTATAATTCTAGGCATAATGACTTTAAGCCTGACGATACAAATCAATGATCTGGTGTCAATTAATCGAGGTGTTTGAGGCTAAACAAGCCCAGTGGTTGGTAAGGAGAATAGTATCCACCCAAATGAAGGAAATAACGCAAAAATGAGGTTGAGGAGCATTTATCAGAAGTGGAGAAGTTTCAGATCAATAGGAGCTTTTGGATCTAAAGTATCCAAATCTTAGATCTCTTAGGTATGTCAATTGAGGGTCAGAACAAAATCTAAATAGAGATCGGTGAATTGTTCCCTTTATCATTTTGCTAAAGGAATCTACGATTTGGATATTTTCTTTATTGAGCTGCAATATATATATATATATTATATATATATATATATATATATATATATATTGCAATTGTGGATGTATACAAAGGGTTTGCTCTCTTTTAGTTTGGGATGAGCATTGCAAGTATAAAAGAAGAAGGCATGTCGCATGCTATCTTGTACATCATAATTTGGAAGTCATTCAAACCCACCTATAATGGGATATTGCAGTGCTTTTATGTTCGATTATGTGGAGTTTAGAAGGAGTACAACCAACTTGGATATTGACCAACAGGGGAATTTTGGGATTCATTATGGAAAGTAATAGAGAATGAAAACAACAAAATGAAAAGGGGTGGATGGATAAGGGAAAACAAGCGAGGCCCAACACTTGCTCCATTCATGTAACCTGTCAACCATGTATAGTAGGAAGCCAAGGTGGTGTTGTAGATTCAAGAAGGTTGCTCCATAGAATCATTGAGGAATGAAATACGAGAACTCTTACTCCATTTGGAAACTCTTCAGAAGAAGCATTTTTCTCACTAGAACAACTCGCAGTAATATCCTCTACAAGTTTGGTCATATTGTCATGTTGATTTTGAAATATGATTCAATTTGGAAATCTTCCTTGCTGCATTGAATTTAGAATTTAGATTTGTAGGATTCTGGTTCTTCATCCCTTTCCTGGGAATGATTATTCTGGGGGCCTTGTTTTTCTCTCCAAGGTTATTTCCCTTCCCTCACTTGATCCTCTTCTCGTTCATTCTATCCCTCCTATTTTTTCACCTCTTGTGATTTCGAGGCCTCCACTCTCAATGTTAACATCTCCCACGCTTTGGTTAACTTGTCCAACCCCCTACATTTCCCACCTATTTAGTCATAAAGGGTTTCCTTTTGTTTCAATAGCCACTCATTTGGTTCCCCCTCTATCTTTCATTCCTTTCTTTATGGCTAGGAAATAAGTATACACTACTCATCACAATGGCATATGAGGGCATCCTCATCTATCCCCTTCTTCTAAGTTCAGTCCTTCATTATTTCACCAAACTTGGGCCTAGGTAGCTACTCAGGCAACCACAAAATGGTACAGGGATATAATCCCTACAACTATTCAAAGAACCATCTTAGACATGGAATAATAGGTTCGACAATCTATATGTTATATTCCAGATAAACATGTGGACCAAGAAACCAAGGACTAAATTCTTAATGTGTGAAATTCCACTAGGGCTAATACTACCTCTTACATGCAATATGTAAATCTGTATTGGCACATAAAGGCCATAATGGGTAGAGTCCTCATTAACAGGGAAAACACACAACAAGAGTTGATAATGTGCATGACAAAAATCCTATAGAAATTTGTTAGGCTCAATAGAAAATTCAAATACTTGCCAAGAACCTAATAAACCTTGACCTTTTCTCCTCTAACAACACAATGAGCCACAACTGTCAGTTCAATTTGGAAATCCTGTGGGATGAGGCCCAGGCGAACTAGTCACTTGCAATAGAACCTATTTTGTGTTAATGTAATGATGGATGTCCATGAGAATAGAGTTTATTTGATTAGTTAGAAACAATTTTAGTTTATCATACTCTCAAATAATAGACATTATTAACAATCTTATAAGTTTGAATCTATGCTACTAGTCAAGTTTTCCAAGTGGCAGACCAGTAGTTGGTGTAAGCTATGTTTATCAATTTCTTTGAAAGTTATATGGATGGATTGTGAGGGGTCAAATATCTTAATATGCAAACCTATATTAAAGCGAAAAACTTAAAGAAATATTTTCACCTCAAGAAAATTAATTCCCCCCCTTCCCCCACACACACCATGTGTAGTTTTTCATTGTTTAAATTGAATTTTTGAATGCATAAATGGATACAACGCTAAGTCCCCTTGGACTCTTGAATCATGTAAACTACACAACTTAAATTTCAATTCCAAAGAGTAAAAATGCAATATAGTGAGATTATTTGAAATGTTTTAACCATAAGAATTCAATTTTTAATGCTTTATTGAGTTGAGAGGTGCTCTACAACCCAAAATGAGGAGATGTATAGGCATTAGGCATAATGTAAGAAAGGTTGTATGCCAACATTTTCTAAATGTTGGTAAAAAAACTTTAGTTTCATATGTTTTAATTGCACTGAATGGTCAACAAGAAAATCGAATCCTATAGTCTTGCTTTGGAATGAGCTAATAAATTGAGATTTGAAGCGGATAAATTACTTGATTGTTGAGGCATAAGGACTTGCATAAATTTGGGTAGTAACCAATATTAATTCTACACCTTTACAATTTCACTCCTACAAAATTGCTGAAGAAAACACAAATAATGTTGGGAAGTGACTAAGTATACTAATTTACATCTTATTTCCATCCATTTTTTATGTAGAGACTTGGTTATATTATGGTGGGAAGTAACTAATAGTAAATATGTTGCTTACATGAGTATGTCCTGTTTTAAAGGATTTTACTTTTGGATTAAAAAATCACTACACAAATATCTAAAAATCCTGCATGAATATTGAAACTATATCCATAAATTATGGCATAAAATATGTGGTGTAGTTAGCTAGATGGCATTCTATTATGCAAAGGCCTTCAATTTATGGTCTAATCACAACTTTGAAAAATAGTTTTTTTAATAATATCAAAAAATAAATATTTATTTTTCAAAGTTAAACATTACAAGTTGCATTGGTCAATGCTAAACTAATAATGGTCAACGAACAAATTGATTGTAGACACCTACATTTGTAGGATTTGTAAACATATTTAAATTTAATTAATAGGAACATAAAACTTAATACTTAAAATAAACTTTAGCCATGCATATTATTAACTAGTAAATAGACTTTGTTACAATTCAATGGCCAATACCATGGTTATCAATACTACATGCTCAAAAACCATAACTTATTTCACAATTAAAACATTTTATAAATACTTTTAATTTATTTTATTTTTATAACATTTTTTAATTAAATCTAAAAGAAAACATTTACACTTTTGAGCTATATCTAAGCCGTCTACTCTCATTACTACTAAAATTATTATGTGGATGTTTCATTGTGATTATAACAAGGTTTTAATAAAATAAAAAATGAGAATATTTTATATATAGATATGTGAAATTTATATAACACTAGCTTAGATCAATGGATAACTTTGGATCTACCAAGTGCCGAGAGGGACCAAATCTCTTTTAACTCCAAAAGAGGTTTGCATTTCAAGAGATTTTATATTTTTTACAATGAAGAATTATATAATCATTACAACTATCTCATTAAAAACTATTTAATATTAGAAGTAGTCATAAAAAAGTTTCATATTTTTCATAATTTCCATTATGAGTAAGAACAACATTGCAGGGTATAAATTTGATGGACACTCCTATCTGTCAAATAATTTTTTTTATGATGGGTTTCCCTAAAAAATCTCCCTTCCCATGACATTTGATTTTTATTTATACCAGTCATTTAAATATCATGTACTATGTGTTTTTGTTAAAAAATATTTGTGAATGTATAAACATTTTTTTGTTAATATAAGCTTTGTATTTTGTGTTAGTAAATTTTGTAATCCTAGCTTGACCATGAAATAAGCTTCAACCAAGTAATATAATAGATTTATATGTATTATATTATTTCAAAAAGATCAAACATATTCAACCATGTTTATTCCTAAGGCCAAACTAGCCGATGATTTGATGCAATTATGTATGGTCACTATTTAAGTAATTTCGAAGGTTTTATGAATTATGCTAAGCAATTCTTAAAAATTGTTCAACCATGTTTATTATTAAGTCCAAACTAGCCAATTATTTGATGCAATTATGTATGGTCACTATTTAAGTAATTTCAAAGGTTTTATGAATAATGCTAAACAATTCTTGGAAAAAATTCAAGTGGCTTGGTCAAACCCATTAAGTATAACATATTTTTAAGACGAAAAATCAATCTTAGCTTTCAATTTGATGAGTTGGATTGAAAGATAACCTTATAAATAATAATACAAGTTTGATACCACTTCTAAATAAAGAATTTGGGAGGATTGTAACATTTCAAGTAATAATAATATGTAGACATGGATTTTGAAGAAATTCATAATCGTTTGATAAGGAAGAAGAATAGAATAGGCTAACACATAAGAGGCACAAATCCAATTGTGTTTAGATTCAAGTGTGAATGTATCAAAATCATCATAGCCTTGGTAACCACACATTTGAGATTTATATATCTAACCATAATATATATATATTTTTTCTAATAAAACTAATAAATATATCCATTTTATAAAAGCTGAGATAGTGTGCCAACACTAAAGAAAGTACAATAAACTCTCCAAATCAAACGAAAAACAACTATTTCACCTAAATAAAAAAGAAAAGGTAATGTTTTATATATAATATGAATGATCCATGGGTGTGGACATGTCATGTGGATCTCAACCTTTAAGCTTAAGGTTTCATGTCATGTGGATCTCAACCTTTAAGCTTCAGGTTTCAATGTTTATGCTTAAGTGTGTACAATGTAGGACCACATGGTGTGATTGAAGATAAATATGAGATTTTTCTAATAAGTTCAAAGATCTACTATGGATGAGTTTATGCTTTTCTTAGAGTCTAGCCAACAGAATCACCAACTTCTTTTGTTTTCTATAATTTTATTTAATTTTTTTATTTGTATATAGTTACGGATATAGGTAAAATTTTAAGTCACCCATGAAAATGATGATTTGAAAAATGAACTAATCATCGTTAGTGACATGAAAATTTTAAAATGGCCAGTGTTTGACAGTTAAATAAGGAAAATATGGGTAAATACCCATCAAATGTAACCCCTGATTGTTGGCTTCCCTGAGTATTAAAATTCATAACAATGTAAACTTTGAAACGAGAACTGATATTATTACCCGTTTCATAGAGATAGCAAAAAAGTGACCCAATTTTGAAAAGGGGCGATGTAGAACACACATGTTTTTTTTAGAGCATAGTTTTTGACACTTTATATATTTATTA
>APFE031227058.1:0-55635 GCA_000404065.3 Pinus taeda
CGTAAACAAGATCATTTAAGTATACATGCTCATAACTATTTCTGAGAAAACATCGAGAAATGCAGAAATTGAACTTAAGGTGTAATGAAACAAATCTTAAGCTATTCTTTTTTTCTGCAATTTAGAAGGCGGAATGGTGGTAAAAATCATAAAAGTAAACATAGGAGAGAAACACTTATTGGATCATGTAAGACGCACGAATTCCATAATCATTCCTTGGCCAAGAGAAAACATCAAGTAGTTTCGCAACCCATGCTTTCAGCAATCTTTGGTTATGGAAATTATGACAGTTACAGTGCGAGTCTCTTCTCGGAGAAAATGCTGGAAAGAAGACTGACCAACTACTACTACCAACCAACCAACCCCTCACAACATTGTTCAGGGTGGTATTTATAAGCAAAAATATCGGAAAGACATCATTACAACCGACCTGAACAGGTCTGCTAGAAAACTCTTCAAAAATCTAAGTGTCGCTGGAATTAAATGCAAGTAAATCTTTTTGGCTGCGCTAGGGGCAACTGAATCAGAAAATGTGACAATGTGCCCCTTGGGGGCTAGTTGCGGTGCTGCTGGAATGATTGTGCTTTGGGAATTGCAGTTTTGCTCCCGTGTGAGTTGAATGCGCAATAATTATGATTTGAGAGCTTCAAGTGGCTTCGCCCTCTTTCTATGAATCTGCTGGAAGGTATTAAATGTTCTCCTGCTTTGGGCCGCTGCTCAAGATTTTCACTGATACTCTTTGCCACTACATTGATGGCTTCCGCCATCGACTGATACTCTTTGACACGCTTGATGCCTGATGATTTGATATGATACTCTTTAAACTCTATCATTGATCTGTTGTTGCCTTTAAACCGGATCATTTTGGCACGATCAGGCGATTTTTGGGCTTTTCGGCGCACAAGGGGCTAAGAAATCAAAAGATTCCCCAAAGATTCCTCGAAACGGCCTATTTCCTGTAGCGATTGAAAACTGCCTCTGTTTCTTGTTCTGGAGCTCCGAAGTGCGATTTTTCTTCCTGCGCGAAGTTTCGGCTTTCTGGCTACTGACGTCAGCATGACGTCGGCTGTACGGTGGATGACGTCAGCTGTGGTGGGTCCCTGGTACAGAATGACATGGTTAGGTGCTGATCTAGGAGGTAATGCGATGAATTAGCTCCGATGCGATCGCAATATCGCGTCGGCGGGGAAAGGAGGGTGCTTGAGTTGGGCATTTGGCGCTTGCGACCGCTGACCGCCGATATCGTGGTATCGCGTCGGGTGGTGCCGGATGGATCATAACTGGCATGGAGGGAAAAGTGCGATCTTGCGATGCGATCTGGTTTTTAAGGTTGTGCAGAGTGTAAGGCTTTGGGAGGAAAGAGAAAGTAGGTGGGTGCTAAGGGCACTTTGAGGTTTCGGAAGGGGTCCGATTACCTGAGAGGGATTTTATACTCTGGAAGGAGTCCATTGTATTTGGGAGATGATTTGGAGGTTAAGGGTTCTTGCTTAGTTTCAGGTAAACTGAGCAATTCCCGGGGGTACTTATGGTTATTTTTCAACCAGGGGGAGGGATATTACCTAGGGGAAAATTACTTCATATTAGTAGGGGGGACGGGAAGAAATAGGGAGCTAAATAATAATGTTAGTGATTAATATGGAGGTGGTAAGAAAGCACTAAGTTCAGGAGAACTTAGGCTGCTACAAGGGGGTAGGACCATTCTTTCGGGAAAGTATGGAACAACTTTGAGTGAAGCAGATTTTCACTCAAGCTAGTGTTATGAAAATGATGAAATTTGAGAGGTGTCAAGCAGATCTTTACCTCTTTTGGGGAAGTTAGTTAATGATTGGGGAAAGCAGAGAAGGGGAATAAGTTATACCTCTTTTGAGCTTCTCACACAGAATTTCTTGCTGATAGTGTCCTGAATGAGATGACACCTGAAAGTCTGGAACTGATCAGTAATTTAGGATTCAACAACCTCAGAACTGCCTACCCAGCCTACTTACCTACCATTTTTTCTTCTTTTGATTTAGGTGCACTTAGACTTGCAAACCCATCATTCATTTTTCTTTTGATGCTTTCCTATCTACATACTACCCTTATTTCTTCCAAGGGCCCAGATTAAGCTGTTGGACTCCTCTGCTTCTCTACCTATCTAAGAATCTGCCAAGATTAAACTGTTTGGACAGATTTACATTCTCTACATTCTAAAACAGGAAATTTAAACCTAGGGAGACCAAGATTAGGCTGTTTGGACCTCCCTTTAACTGAAAAATTGGCGATACCGGGATAACTTTACAAAATTTGGAAGGCAATTGAATGAACTTGAAGTAGCCTTCTTCATTTGGAGACTGTTTAAGAAAATATGGAGCATTGCAGCAAGCAAAGTACGACATATTTGGCCTGTAAAACGTCAATCATGAAATATGAATACCCTACTACAGCAGGAAGCTAACACTGCTGTAAATTGAGCTCTCTGGCTTTTCCACTCAACCTCCGAGTGACTCCCCAAACTCTTTGTGCATTTAGTATCCTCTCACTGTTTGCTTTTCTTATCCTCTTCTACTCTTTGTCTATTCATGGCTCTTAGAACCATTTCATTCCCCAACTGTTCATTTCCTCTTTCTCTTTGCCTATTCGTCTCCCTTCTTTTTAACTGTTACAGTCACTGCATCACCTCACAGGGAAACGACCACCTGTTCCATAATGGATAAGTGTCAGGCTCACCGGAAACACTCAATCATTTCAAAAGGCTATTAATTCCGTTTTATTCCAAAAATGCTCGCGAAACACGAATCTCTGCCAACTCATCATCCATATCAGAATTCAAATCTTTATGCACCGTGGCTTATTTGTTTTTCGGGTCTGTCATCCATTGGGTGGAATCTCGGCCATTAGATCTAGAGCCCCTAGATCCTACGATATTCATTCATTTCGCGCAGTTGACTTGCTCGACCATTAGCGTGAGATCAGAGGCAGTTTTCTCTCTCATCTGCTGGACACGCATCGTGCGATGAATGGAATCGCTCATTTTCAGCCAAACCCACTTATTTCCCAAGGGTGCCTCTATATATACTGCCAGTTTTGGAGCACGGGACCCACCTTTCACCTTAGCATTTTCCCCACAATGTCCTGGCTTCCCATGCGACTGAGCGCTTGGGGCCTTTCCTTCTCGAGGGGTTTTGCCCAACGATGCGCGATCGTGCTAATCGCACATCAGAAACAACCTTCGTTTTCTAGTCTGAGCCTCCTAACTGCCATCTTTGCACCATGCAGAGTTCCCATGGGCCACCAGTCAATGCGCTTTGACCAAAGGTCCTCGTTGCTTTGTGTTGGCTACAAATTGTCGTTGTTCAGAGGTTATTTATGATAGGCTTCGATATCCATAAGATTTTAAACTTCAGTATGAGCTTTTACAGAGTTCAGGTAGCTTTAAGAGAGTTTAAGGATCTAATTTCGGATCATGACTAGGCTTTGATATGCATGCAGCACAATAATTGTACAGAACTAGTAGCATTAATGCCTTACATGTCATGGAAGATCTACTTCAAATGTTTCCTAGTCTTTGTAACTGTATAATATCTCCATCATCCCTATGGAAAACACTATTGTAGGGTGACATTTTGGTTAAACATTTCAAGAAACACCCTATTGCTTCTCGATAGAATACCCTGTCTACTTATCACACTAGGTTACACTTTATTTTAGGATCATCACTTATATAAGGTGATGTTCCAACCATGGGATTAATTATCTTAGTTATCTTCTTCTATATGAAATACAAATACCCATAAGTGTCTGTCAAACCATAGCCTTGTCTCTAATTTAGGATAAAGCCCACATACTATCGTATCTATCATTGGACTTGATAGAGGCTAATCATAGTAATAGAATGCCAAACATTTCATCGATCTCCTTTGTCCAAAAATTGTGGGATTATTTTGAGGGACAAATTTATTATGGTATCCTGATGCAAACTAGGGGTTAACATCTTGCTCCTATTGGGCACACACGTCCTTCTTGGGGTCACTTGAGAACCCCAAACTCTCAAGATAAAGTTGCCAAAGTGCAGTCCATAATCCAAAATAAACAATTCGTCATCTCCATATTGCAATATCAATTTCTGTTGTGTTTGAACATTGTTGAAAATAGAGACACATTTTTTTTGTGAATTAAACTATTTCTATTAAGTAAAATATAATACAATCATGAGAAACAAGAAACCGGCAGACCGGAAATGATAAAGCTATCAACCTCGGTCCCCGAGAGCAGTGAACCAATAATGGATTTACAACAAATATGTTGAGAGCCAAACTAACGTTTACCCTACAGGAGCAATAACTTCAGCACGGTGTTTTTTCCCTTTCTTTTTATTGACTTTTGTCTAGCCATCCTGGGGAGAATGAGCTAGAACAACTTGTAGACTGGAATTCTCCACCAGGGGGATCTCCTTTTCTGATTCAGAAGAGGAGGTCTCATGGATACGTTTCTGGGATATTGCTGTGACAGTATTGTGCACAGGAGTATCTGTGGGCGGGTCCATCATTTGAGGCGCCTGAGCCTGTTCTGAGTCGCTCTCCTCATCTTCCAAGCTTGAGGAGTCAGAGCTTACTGCTGGCAGCAGCGAACAAGGGGACCAATGCTTGGGCTTGGTTTTTGCAAAGTTGCCCTTTTTCGATTTTGCACGCAGCGATGGGCAGGAATTCTGCAAGTGCCCTATTAGGTGATAGTGGCGGCAACGGAAGGCAGTGTTTTCGTAATCCAGGATCTGGGTCCATACAAATTCATTTATCTTGAGATTGATTTTCTCTGGCAGTCCCTTGCTTAGATCAAGCTCTACACATATTCTGGCATATGTGTAGAGGCCTTGTTGTTCCCGCTTGTAATCTCCCATTAACAAACTGCCCAAGGTGTTGCCTATTCTTCTATAGACCACTGTATGCCACAGGTGAGGTGGGAGGTTTGGAAGTCTGATCCATACAGGGGCTTTTGTGATAACTGCAGAAGCTGGGTCAAAATCTGAGAACCATGGAGTTAAGAAAAGTCCTGCTAAACCCATGAACCAAGGACCTTCTTCTAAGGCCTTTTCATAGTGCTTAGGACTGTCGAACAGAAATATACAATATCCTTTTGAGCAGAAGCAGACCTTGCAATGGTGAGTCCAGTTGTTATGGATCCAGTCATAAAGGTCCTTGGAGCGGGGCCAAAGCCCATTAAATCTGCAAATGATGGCCCTTTCAGCATATTTTTGAATGTCAGCTTCAACGTCAGGGTGGGAG
Source organism: Pinus taeda (assembly GCA_000404065.3). Lineage (NCBI taxonomy): Eukaryota > Viridiplantae > Streptophyta > Pinopsida > Pinales > Pinaceae > Pinus > Pinus taeda. The sequence continues at coordinate 5,259 of APFE031227058.1, forward strand.
ATCTCAACAAAGGGGACCTCTTCTAACCTGTCAACCAGAAAAGGCTTAGGTTTGGGAGATTCAGGGGAGATGGGTATCTTAGAGTTAACTGCAGCTTTGTAGGAGAAGGGAGGAGCAGAAGAAGATTGACCTGTAGCGCCTCCTCTCAAACGAAGGGAAAATACTATAGAGCTGTTATTTTTTATGTTGTAAGAAGAGAGAGGAATAAGATCATTGAGTTGTTTACCTTGAAATATAAGTCTCTGAAAACCAGAGGGGATCCCGAACCGGCGTTCCAGATTAACTTTGAGTTTCTGCACCAAATCTAAGGGGAATACCCATTGCAGAGTGGTCTTGTCTGAGATCTGCATGATTTGTACTTGAAAGGGGGCAGAGGAATTTTCAGAAGCTTTCTAAGGCAACACCGGGCCCAAGGCTTTTAGGTTTCCTATCTCTTGACGCCCTTGAGGTAGAAGGGGAGGATAAAGCCTCTGCCAAAGGATGCCTTCGCTCCAGCTCAGATCCGCTGCACAGGATAGGCCTTCAGATCTGTAGAGTCGCTGCTGATCAGATGCGATGGATCCACCAGTACCGTTTCCCCTTTTGAGAACACCGTCCTGGCCCTTGATCCTTGGGATTCCGCAGCAGGACAACGCACCCTTGGAGAGTGGTGGTTTGCCTGAGCGGCCAAGGCTATTCACGTCAGCATACAATGCGTTAGGGATCCCAGCCTTCCACGGCTTCGCATCCGCACAGGGCTCTCTCTTGAAGTCTTTTTCATCCTCAGTGATTTGCCCTTGGAAGCCTATACGAACAAAAGAGGAAGGTCGACATGGGGGCAGGAGTTTGACTGGCCGCAAATCCTTCTTGCAAAGTCGAGCAGCCCTCCCCTATTTGGCAAATCCTTCTGCGGTGGTAAGGACAACGGCAAGAGAGAGTGAAAGATCAGAAGATAGTTTTGCAGCTTCGTTCCCTTTCGGTGCCGAGCATTTGCGGCTTAGAAATCTGGATTCCTCGCTGGCGGCTTCAACATCCCTGCACTTTGAAACCCTAGCCATCTTCCTGGCCGACGGCGGCAACATCCCTGCACTCAGAGCCTTGTGAAGCCATTTTTTGGCCTCCGCCATAAAAGAAGGGCTCAATCTGATCATCATAACACAGAACTCATTTTTCGTTCAGAGCGTCGTCGCCGTCTGAATCCCCCTCGTCCATCATCGCTCGCAGCTCTGAATCCGTCAACGAATCTAGCCCTAACAGAGACGAATTCTTTTTCAAGCTCTCCAGGGTATTGAGACACGATTGGGGATCTGCTAGCAGACGGAACCCATTACACAACTCCCCCATGAAATCCTACTCTCCCAGCTTCTCAGCCATTATTCCAAAGGTTTCAAGAAGAAAGACTTCAAAATAGAGACACATTAAAATCCAAATGAAACTATATTGAGATCCCCATCAGTTCTTGACTCTCGTATTCCTAACAATTTCATTATATGTAACAAAATCTTGATAATGTCCATTTCTTCGACAGAGAGGAAAGATGGCAACCAACATTTCAGGGTCTCTTTAGTGGAATATTTGATTAAAAATAGTCTACCCTTCACTAAAATTTCTAGTAACCTTTGTTGTCAAGCCATTTATGATATATGATAACTGAACATAAATAAATTCATCCCATTCACCCTCTCCTTTTACCTTACTATTTACTATGAGAAAACCTTGCTCGCACTTTCCAAAACAACCAAAATCCTATCGTTACATGTTGTACAATGTGTTGTACTTCTGCAATCTCCCTGGTGCATATGATTTGAGGTCTCGAAAGCTAGATTTTATTCATATTTGTGATAGTTGTCTTCAACTGGAGAGTTAAGAATTTAATCATTAAAAAATATAAAGGTAGAATTAAACCCTCATTAAAATATTGATCTTGTATGCTCCCTTTAGCAATTTATTCATTATGCTTTTCATAAACATCCTTGTCATTCTCTACCTTGCGGTTGGATTGAACACACATCACATTAGCAGTGTTGACATTGAGTTATGGGAAAGGAAAATGGCTCACAGCTGAATCTGAGAAATGTTATTTAATGTAATTTGTATGCTCATATTCATCATAGATAGGACTGGATTCAAAACACACAACATATGATATACCTTTTCTTTGTGCAAATAATGAATCTGGATCAAGTCTATATCAAGTCTACTATGTTATTATTCTTCTGGATATGTAGTAGGATAGTAGCCTCTTAAATTATGTCAACAATGATAAATTAATATAATTTTGATCCCAACACTTTATTCATACCAATAGCAACATCATCAAAAGATAGATATTCACCCTTTAAATTGTCTTCCTTATCTGGATGATCACCAAGTTAAAGGAGGTGAGGAAGATATTCTTCTTACAATAACTTTTCATCTTCATCCATTCCTCCACTTAGCACCATAGGGTCTTCTTCCTCCACAAAAGCTCCATCATTATCTTCATGGATGCAATCGTTTCCTACAAAAAGACAAAGGTGGCCTTCCTAGTGCAAGGTTGCCAACAAGTGTTGGTCATGATTATCAAATTTCTGAAATCTTGGGTGACAATAGCTTTCAACTAGATTTTTGAGAGAATGTATGCTCTTTGGGTTGTAATAATTATTGATCCAACCATTACGCTATTATCCCAAAGAAAGTATCAATAATATGACCATGGTATTTTCATGTATTTCTTCGAATTGTGAGATACGCCTTATAAATGCCAGGACATGTAGAACATCATTAAAATAGTTTCCTCCAAACTCCTGAAGATCCTTTCCATAGCTAGGATGGTGCCTATTTAGGTGTCTTGGGATATTTTCAATATAAAAAATTGGAGATCCTTGATCCTTTATGATTTCTCTTCTTTTCCATTATATCATCTGTGTCATTGAGGAGTAAGTAGGAGTGCAGAGAAGTGGTATTATCGAATTTGTGTAGTTGATATCTATTTTATCAATCTTTTGGATGTATTTTTTATGCTAGTAATGCTTAGATATCACCATGGTTATCAATTTCCCTGTGGTTATTAGTTTCAATGTTTTATGTTGAGCATGTGACATTATGGTGATCTTCTTATTATTTACTTCTCATTATTATTTTCATATTCATTTGAAAGAATATAACTTAATAAGTTTGCGTAGCAGATTTCCACTCTTCTTTGTCCATCAGTCAAATCCATCAAGGCACCAGTCCACATAAGTGATGGGAGAGTGTTTACCACTTTTTCACATCTTCTATCATTTCCTTGTTTCGTATAATCAACTCATGTCTGCAACAAACCACTGGAAATTTAAACTTCCTTGTAACATATTTAAATGAGAACTTCGTTCATCAAATTTACCTTAGTGTTTGTCTGCAAGCTAGCTTGATGATTTTATTTTCCTAATTAGAATCATCAATGACTATCCAAGGTCTAATTTATGAACAAAAATGTGTATCTAAGAGTTATAACCCCTAGAACCCCCCCGCCCCCAACATTCGAAACTGAGAACATGAGTAGATTTCCTAATGTTACATTAAGTTTCTTTGTTTATTTTGTTACAAAACACTTGGTCAATTTCAAGTGTTGATAGAGGTATATCTCATATCAATTTTGTTAGTTGTTCTATAACTTTTATCCCATAAAAAAAAGGGACTTTATAGAAAATTTATGAACTTTCTACGCTATTTTGACATGTCTAATCACTGTAAAGTTTTTTATAACTGTTTTGAAGAGAAAAACTACAAATTTTGAAAATCTTGTTGCAGATTGGTAAGTTTTATTGTAGATTTGGGTTTCCAATTTCCCTTGGGAATCCAAATTTGAAGCCTTAAAGCATCCAGGGATACTCCCCTCAAATTGGTATCAACAATTTTGAAGTCATAGGAAGCTTCATTAATTAGAGGTACTTGGTTCCTAATAGTTATCCACACAACATTAGTTTCTTTAGTTGAAATATGAAAATTATTTCCAAGTGATTATATGTAGAAATGGATGAAATTATGGAAATTGCAACTTTTAGTATGGATGCCAACCCATTCATTTCAGATGTGCTGTTGATACTAACAACAATTTTTTTGTGTGTGTGGCTATTACCATTACCTTTTCTAAATACATTCTTCTTTTAGCATTCATTAGAATAGTATTAATTCTTCTCACACTTGAAAAAATTACTTGACTCTTTTTCCTAGAACTGGAGTCAAGGGAATATGTCTCCATCTTATCTTTTGCATATTTCTTCTTCTTCCATCCTTTCTTCATATTCCTGATGAGAACATAGTCTCACACATTTTTTCTTTTTGGGAAACAATTGATTCTTATCTTTTTCCTTCTTGGGAAAATACATCCTAAATCATTTCATAAGTTGGGAAGGTACCTCACACGCAGAAACATTGAACAAAGGCTTCCCAAATAGGGAAAAGCCATTTAGTGAAATACACACTTCTATCTTCATGCCAGTGGAAAATTGATGATATCTAAACTTCATAATATTCAATATGTAACTTGTCACAATGAATGAATCACTTTCATGTTTGTGGAAGCTTATTCTTCAAAAACATCTTCCTAGAAATGTTTACACTTCACTAAAGAGAAGGTCAACATTTCTAGGAATATGCTTTTGTACCATTTTAACCAGCACCCTATGACCGTTTACACTTCATAAGACCTAACATGGAAACGTTAGCCATACCTAGTATGCCTTGAATCACAACTTGTTTTGAACAATAGTTTCACGGTATATTTATTTTCTTCAACAATAAGAGTTATGTGTCACATGTTTCCAAACCCTTCCCTTCTCCTGCCAAAGGTAATTGTGAGAGGTTATAAATAGTAGCGCCAATGTTATTAGACTGGAGTGGAACCAGCTGAACTGAAAAGTATGACCATTTTGAGAGAAAATATAGTGAGTCAATTTTGAGTTCCAAATTGTTCTGACTAGTGGATCTAACTAAAAAAGGTCGTTTCCGTGACAAAATGGGTTTTTTTCACTAAACCAAACAATTATGTACGACTTCCTACAATGTGACTAAGAACCCATGAAACTCAAACTTATTTTATAACGCAATAATTTATGAGTGGGCCACACTAATAGTCAACCCTAAGATGCTACAAATGTTATATAGTTAACAATAATTCTAAATTCTTCAAGCAATTACTTAAATTTTTAACATTTAAAATCTTCTACCATAGCCATCGAAGCATCCTCCACTGTGGGCACACAAGCTGCTAAGTGGCCTCCAATGTGGGCGAAAAACCTTTCACAATACATGATGAACCCCATAGTGATTATAAGAAAGGGCTTTATGATTTTTTACGTAGCCTCGAAAGCTTTTCAAACGCCAGATTTTTTCCATTAGAATACTAACACACCTTCAAATATTTTCCAAGTGAACATTGCAATTGAAGCAACATAACCATCCAAAATCAATTAGTAGATAAATTGATAAGCCCTATGATCATACAAACAATCCCCTTCAATTTCATATTTTCAAAAAGTCAACCCCCTCGCAATATATTTCCATGTCTATATGCCAGCTTGACAGACACTTTACCGATGGATGTAATAAATACAACAGATTGAGTTGGCTCACTTACATTTAAATTTGGCATTGCAAGGTTAGCCATAGATATACTTTGAAAATTGTTACCATCAAAAGGTCGGTCCTTTATAACTCATTTCAACGGTCAAATATATATATAGATATAGATATAGATATAGAAATCACCTTTTCCTCACTCATTTAAATTACTTTTTTCAGAGGTATAATCTAAAGCCCTTACTAGATAAGGTTGCACAACCATAAGGACATTCCTCTTCTCGCACAATAGGTCTCAATTTATACTTTTCTCTAGGAATGATGTGAATGAATATCACCAGTCTCACACTATCATCGGACATCATTTGTATGATCCTCTATTCCCTCCAAGATTGTAATCTTCTACTACAAAAAAGAGAACTACACAACCTTCTAATCCATATAGATCTTTACAAGTACAACATGTGCAAGATCTATTGTCTTCTGTAATGAATATGAGAACACTTGTCTGGGCTACAATTTAGATAATAAAAAGGTATAAGCTTTTGTGACTAGTCTAAAAATGAAAATGAAGAAGATAGCACACCCAATACAGTAGATTATGGTGCCAAAAAAATGTAGTAGTCACCTTACAACTTCTAAGTTCCATTTTTCTCATAATGATTCTCTATTAAGGTGTAGTGAAATATTTTCAAGACCAACAAGGTTCTATTTCATAATGACAGTGGATGAGCTTGGTCACTCTCACTTAACTTCCTTGCAAACTCTAGTAACTCCCCTCAATGCTTCAACAACCTAGCTAAGCCTACAACAATCCTTCCATAATTTTTTACCTACATTGTTTGGTATCATTTTAGGTAAATTCATTGTCCAAGTTCCTTAGTTTGATTCATTTAATGAAGTCTGAGATCTCCTCTAGATATGAGCCAACTTTCTCCCCTCCAAGGCAATTTAATTTATGATTCATTATGTTGTAATATTCGAATTTTGGGGTTTTTTTCTTCAAGTCACTTTATGTTGTGTAACATAATGGATAAATTGCAGGTGGAGAGAAATTATCATGACATATACAGGTTCAATAATTGAGATTGCCTGTGTGTAATTGATGTGAGGGGCGATGGGTGCCATGTAATTTTTTTGCCATAAGATTATAGGAATTATCTGTTGGCACAACATTTTTACGGTTTTAGGACTTTTTCTAGCCATAAATTATGATGTCCCTTCTATCTTTGATGATGATGCTAACCGTGATTAAGAACATAGGATGACCAATTCCATAACAGATTCAGTACATTTTCCTTATGGAAAACAAGCAAGAGAACGTACTCCATTTGTTTTAAGGCATAGGACTTAAATATGTTGACTTGGTAGATATATGGGGTCATTACCAAGGACCATTCTTCAAGAATATGGTGATAAAAACGAAGGAATTATCATCCCTACTGGCTAAAATCAAAGACAAAATGAGCTGCTTGTTCCAAAACCCCTGTGTACTCTAGTCATAATATTTTAGGTATTTCCTTTCCCCTAAAATTGTAGGTACCCATCCAAAGTTAAGCTCGGTACACATCCCAAGTTCATCTCAAAGAAAAATGTTTTTTTGATAGAGCTTCCGACAGATATGCATGAACAAAGGAAGGCTTTTGGATACACAAAACACCCATATGAACCCAAAATTTACCCAGAATTAGTAAATTTCCCTCAAAACTTGAATACCAGCACTAATAATGCTAGTGTTTTTACTTTCCCTTGCAAGTTTGGTAATTTCATTAAAAGAAAGATAGGTCAAGTAAGTTCCTTAGAAATTGCTACAAATGTAGTTAACAAAAAATTTATTACTTACTCTTGCAAACATCCTCTCATTGAGACTAGATTTCAAAAGAGAGGTACAAGCGAGAATCAAATATGACTTCATATCATCCCCAACCCTACTATTTGTAATATAAGCCCCGTTTGCGCTATAATCCTCATTCTTTTTCCATAGAGAATTCCAGGCGAGATGAGCCTCAGCCGATCTATATAAGAATTTTGGAATAAATGAAATAACCAATCAAAGTAATCTATTGCAATATAATAGGAATGGAGGATAGTTCATTACCTATCCTATTATACGAAATAGATTCCACCCATAAGGCTCAAAATCTGAAATATCTGATGAAAGCAAGGTAATATAATGAATTGGCTTTACTAAATTTGATAGCTCACTTAGCTCTGGTCAAGTCAGTTAGGGGTACTTTCCTAGACCAGTGGAGGGAGAGTATCTAGGGGTTGCATTATTATAGATTTTACATTGATTATGCTATTATTTTTTGAGCGTCTTTTTTTTTTTAAAATCAATATCTATATATGAAATTTCAAGGATTATTATAACTCACATAATTATTTAAAGGGTGTTAGCCCAATGGGACAACGCCTTCCTTATAAGCAGGTGGTTAGTGGTTTGATTCCACTGTGCCCTAGCATGAATTAATCAATGATATAGTAGTTTATTTCATTAAATACTTTTTATATTAATTTATTTCAATAGTGAAATTTTTTTCTAGATTTATTATTTTATATGTCTCTATAGAGACAAAATTGATATTGTATTGTATTTAAATATAATTTTCTAATGTCTATAGGGAGATGATAGCTAGAATTAAAGACATATTGTCTCTCTAAAGAAATATGTCTTTAATCCCATCTATCTTCTCCTAATAGACAAAAATGGAAGAAATGTCTCTTGAGAGACAATAATGTTTGTGTTATATATTGTCTTTATAGAGACAATTTTTTAAAACAATAATTTGAGACACCCACTTAATGATTAAGACAATACATAAGATTTTTTTTTTGTCTCAACTTAAGAAAATTTACCAGAAAATTGTCACAAATATTGTCTTAAAACTTCATCCCATCTATCGTCTCCTAAGAGACAAAAATGAAAGAATGTCTCTTAAGAGATAATATATATAATATATATATATAATATATATATATTATATTTTCTTTTTCTTTTTCTTTTTCTTTTTTTTAATATAATGCCTTTATAGAGAGTTTTTTAAGACAATAATTTGAGATACTCGCTTAAAGACAATATTTAAGACAATACACAAATTTTTCTTTTGTCCCAAGTTAAGACAATTTATCCAAAAATTCTCTTAGATATTGTCTAAAACCCCCCTTTGTGTTGTAGTGTGTCCTAAAACTGCTTCTTCTTGGCTAAGAGATCATCTTCCTTGGACGTAAGGAAACAGAATAACGATCCAAAACCTAGAGGAATCTGACAAGAGCGAAAGCATGCCCCCTTACAGAACACTAACGGGATATTCCAGGTAGCCTAGTTTTCCTTGAGTAACGATGATGAGTCAACGTACATTCGCAATTAGCAGCTACAGATGGTTGTCCTCACCACTGGTTTGAAAACTGAGTTGTGATAAGTTTTCCCACCTATGAAAAAAAATATAACATAACCGTTCTGTCATAAAATAAAACCATTCATTATATTTGTTTCACACCAATAAATATTATTTTCCTTACCCAACATTAGAAGTGGTAAAATATTATATTTCGATCTTCCCACCGCTACACACATTAATTTATTATACATATTGATTACATTTTTATATTTATTTGTCAAAATTTTATTGTTACATTTACTCACTATATTGAGTTGGGAGTTGTAGTAATATTAATATTGAAAAATGGAATGTTACAATTAACATTCATAACATGAATATTATAATAATAAGGTTATCGTTACTTCATGTATTAATAGCAGATATATGTTTTTTGAAGAAGCCATTTTCTGTAAATATTTCAAAATGGATTTTATTATAACCTTAAATGAAATTGCAACATTAAGAAAAGAATAAATGAACTTTGAAAAGTTTATTATGGCCTTAAACATAATTGTAAATCAATGGGTTTTTAACTATGCGATAGAATGAAATTTCTCTTAGAGATTAAAGGAAATTTCTCATTGAGACTTCGATCTCTCTTTTCATCTTATATCATCACGAAATTTAGCATTGTGGTATATCTAGACAACCATGAAGAAAGATTAGAGAAAATTCAAAAGTGATTTATGGTTTATAATCTAAAAATTAAAGGCATTTCAATCTATCTTGTCTTCCTCATATGATTGATTCTTCCTCTATTAAGAAAGTCACTGTGATTAAGTTAGTAATGTACAATAATAACATAAACAATTTGGAAGACAAGAAGCTTACTAAGTTTAGATGGAACTCTTGTTAAAACCACCAGTAATATAAAAGTGGGTGGCATAAAGATGTTAAGTCTTGGATCAATCATTTATCAATAAAAAGGATGCCACTTTGCATAATTATGATAATTTTAAAAGTATATCTAAATTTAAGGAGAAGTTCTAGTGCAAAAAAAAAGATTAGGGAATACAAGAAAATGTAGATAATATAAGGATGTTATCAACCATAGCTTACAAGAACAAGGAAAATCAACATAGCTAAAATAAAAATAAAAGACACTAACAAGTTCCTTAGTGAAAAAGAAGACATTGTAAAACTCCCAAAATGCCATGGGTTGAAATAATTTTTATGTTTATGACACTATAAAGTGTGACGATGAAAATTTATTTTCCCTAGGATGTCTTGTGCACTAACTCTAATCCTAATTTCAAAATATTTATCATTATACTAAGCTTCCTACACTTTTCACTGATTGAAACTGATTGAAATTATGGTAATTTATTAACACTTATCTTAAACCTTTTAAAAAATATAAGTAAAATTCAAAAAAAAACCAAGTAATTTATTAAATTTAAGTGTAATACTCTATAAGTTATACTTATCAAATAAAAAATATATATATACATACATGTATATATTTTTAAATAATGTCAAAGTCCTAATTATAAAAGCATGTAATTTTTAACAATATATTATTTTTATTGAAATTTATAAAATAATATATTCATTTTAATAGATTTGACTTCTTTACATTCCTTTGAAGGTACAATATATTAATTTTGATCTCAATGGACACTAATATTTTTCTCATTATCATCATTATCTCATAAAGAATGGTGTCTAAGTATGAGATTTAGTTTTATTTAAGATGTTATTTGTAAATCACATTACGAAAGAAAAACTTTACCAAATCATAGTGTCCATTAAAAGAAATCCTACTTTATCATATATTACTTACTTTATAAACCTATATAATATAAAACTTTACATGATGACATGCATGGATGATAACAGAGGATAAAATGTGTATGATTTGGCGATTTCAGAGATCTATACAAAGAAGAGTTAGAGAATTTTAAAATTTATACCACTCAGCTTTATTTTTATGAAGGATATTTAATGTTCACTTTATCTAATCTATTATTATATATATTTATATATATATTATATATATATATATATATATATTTTGTAAGTTTGGTAGGATGTTTTTCATTCATACATCAAAAAGGGCAGAAAACATCGATGATTAGGTGGCGAGGTGGCCTCAATCTGCCCAACAAGAAACTAGATATGTTGGCCACTATACCAGACTATAAGGCAACCAAAAGTAAAATATTTTAAGACTATCTTTAAAGATACATATGTTTGAGTATTCTTATCTTGTATAATATCTAAATATCTACTGTATAATATCAAAGCATGTTTGTCCTCCATTTGTACTTTATAAAAATAGAAAAAAAAATAGGTTGGACATACAACTAATCATAAGAAGAGCCTGTAGAAGATGGATCCTTCACGTTATATCTAGGTAATTCCATTTCAGGGAGACACGAAATATGATTTTCTATATGGCTGAGGTAGGCATTCTATATTTGGATCTGAAACTGGATAAGCTGAATTTCTTTATGAATTTATGGAAGAACAGGACCAATCTTGGCCGGAGAAATTGCAGGAGTGGATACGGCTTTTGCTACAATGTTTTTCATGATCTAATATAGGTAAACAATCTATTTATACTAGGAGGATTGACCTTTGGTATGACCAGGGTTTAGAGGTAATTCAAACCATTCGTCAATATCCAAATTTTCTTGACTCACCTGTCAGTTCATATCTGCTTCCCACCTACAGATAAGATGAAAAATCTATGGTTGATTACCTGTATGGTATTCCTGTCCCACTTCATGAATGACCCTAGAAGTTTTTCTATGAGATCGACCTCGAGAATGACATGGCTTGGACTCACTGCCACCATGCTGAGTCCCTGCATGATGAGTATGACCTGGATTCTCGCTTGACCTAATGCTTTTACTTGAGGAAGGTCCAGCCATAATGTTTCTTCTCTTTCAACTATAATAAAACTGAGAATCGAGATGGTAGCCCTTGAACCCTTACACAAAGTATGTTTCGAGGTGACAAACATGGAACATGTAACTAGAAATAACACTGGAAGGTATAACATAGAAAAAGTTCACAGAAATATGAGCTTCAAGTAAATAAAACAAATATTTTCCACTGTTTATGATAGGGTGAATGGACAAATGTTGGCATCATCGATCTATGGTTGCCAAAGCTAGTAGAACCAAACCCATAATCCATTTAGACATATAATTATTCATAAAATATCCTCTCATGCTAAACAAAAAATGGAGCAAAAATCCATGAAATAAAACCCACACCCCCAAGCATATAATACAAAATGGATGCCAAAGCATTAACCCCCAATTCATACCTATCTGAGATAGAATGATGCCATAAATAACATAGAAAATTCAACTGAATTGAAGTTTCCAAACAAAAAAAACTAACATATTCCTTAAGTACATTCAAGAATTGATTATTTTATCTCAGAAATCTTAGATTGTAAATAATATTACATATTGTAAATTACTTCTAAAAAAGGTCAAAACCTTGAGAAAATAAAAAAATATGCTTGCAAGTCGAAATGCAGAATTAGAGAATAATTAAGTGTGTTTAGATTAAATTAATCACATCATTTAAATGTGATTGAATAAATTGTAATAAGGCCTTAGTACTATAGATTTGATTTTATTGTAAAATTGATAACAACAAAAGGAGATTTGTCATATATGGTTAAATTGTGCACATCTTCCACACACAATTTTCAATGCACATCCAATCCAATGACATCCGATCTAATTCGAGCCCCCTCACCTTATCTCCCTTTCTCGGTTTGTGGAGTGGGGGGGGGGGGGGGTTGGTGGGGGTCCGAAATTAGGGGCTTTACACCCAAGTGTTGCTGCAAGATTTCTACTCCTCAACCTTTTGGACCCCCCTTCACTAATACCACAATCCACCTCTACTCCCTTCTGAAAGCAATATCCTCCCCTTGCCACAAACTACCTTCTTGGTTATGTCACCCACCACTTAACTACAACCATGTATCCTCCGCCTATTACTCCCACGCCAACATCCACCCGCCATGTACCTCCTCATATTCCACTCCTATTTTGCCACCTAATCATATTTCCATCAACCACATTCCTCCACATAATCCCCCACCTCGATGTCACTTCCTGCCTCCATGTCATATGTCTATTTCATGGTCAGTTAAATCTATGTTTTGTTTTTCCTATACAACACAGTAATTTCAATCATGGTTTACAAACAATTGAGAATGAGTTTTAAAAATCGGAATTTTTTTTTTTCTAAAATCCCCATTCACAAAAACCTCTCTCAGTTTTGTAACCGTTGTTATGGTTCAGGAGATTCAGATGAATGTTTGCAGGTATATTTTCCCAAATTTTCCTGTTTTCAGCTAGTGTTTTCAAATGCGGTTTCTGAGCAGGTGGAAATGAATTTTAAAAAATTAAAAGACTTTTTTCTTTCCAAAATAATCATTTACAAAAAAATATATCATATTTCTAGTATATATTATGGTTTGGGATATATAAAGTTATTACAAGACCCTATTTTTTAGAATTTTGGGAGGAAAAAACTCAAAGATCGTTAGTGACTTGGATGCACCTCATCAAAAAAGAGTTGCTATCACATTTGAATTGCTCTTCTTTGTCACCAAATATCCACAAAGATAGTGCCAAGTACATTCATTAGTTTTGAATGTCCCTTATTTAATTTCTATTTGTGTAATACAGTTTGAAATATTTTTAACAAATCTTGATATTTTTTCAAGATATTTTACTTTAGAATTTTTATAAATACTTCATCATTTGAAGTAAGAGTTGTTGAATGTTGAATATAATTTCCTCTACCAAATCGTAATTTTCTAGTTGGTGGAAGTATCAATAATATAAGGACATTCTTCACAGGATTCATCTGGTGTACAAAATGGTGATGTTTTTCTTTGGTTCATGTGTTTAATAATTGCTTCCTTTCTCTGTCATTTCTAAAAAGCTTAATTACATAAAAAAAACTAGGATGACTAGGATATGTTATATAGAACACCCTATTCTGGCTATTAATAATTTATATGTTTTCTGTTGAAATCAAATTAATAAATTCTTCATTTCTCCTTAGTTTTTACTAAACCTTACATTTCTTCTGTTTCATAATCCATTTAAAATTATGAAAGATCCAACTAGGTGCAACCTAGCTTACCCTGTGAAACTCCTTGAAAATTTGATGTAGATCCAATTAATATTTAGACTCCATAGGCCAACGGAATTATAACAATCTAACCAACCGAAAAAGCTAATAAAATACAATCATTACAGTGATAACCAGCCTAAAATTTACACCAAACATAGCTAAATTTCACAAAGAGATCCCTCTCTGAAGCTGGCAGTGCTAGATCCCAGCTTCCAAAGTAGTTTTAATGTTTTCCTACGTGTTTACTCCCTCAAATTAAAAAATATAGAAGAACAACATAGTGGCAACCATACTGGGGAATGAACTTTTCAGATTCCCCAGAAAAGTGTATCAAGTTCCAGATCTGATTACTGACGGTGTACATTGATCAGACACAAGAAGGTTGTATCATTCACCTGGCGACTATGCGTTCAACGTATCCAGAGCTTCAAAGCTTTTGGTGTGAATCCACTATCAAAGAATCCAGATTTGTAGAAAACTCATGGCAACTCTACTGCAATTTGATTAGATTTCTTGCTAAACAAGATGAAGGGTTATGTGGAAAATCCTCTGTCTTGTGAAGTTTTAACAGAAGTCAAGGATGAATTAGCCGATTTTCAAATTGATGAATAATTCTTAATGAACATATTTTTTTGTTTCAAATAAAGAAAATTTTATCTTGAAACTAAATTTTGTTTTCTTGAGTTAGTTATTGAAAGATTCAATAAGGATATTGAACTTTTGGATTATCATATTTAGTCCTATAACTTCCAAGATCCTAAAAAATTCTTAGAAAATATTCCTTCTCCAAAACAAGAGGATATTGTATGGCATTTTGATTTGTATATTGGTGAGAATTATGTTTTTGAGTACAAGACTGAAACTGAATAATGGGAATCATAGTTTAACCTTGAGAATACAGCTGACGAAATCTTCCATGCTCAGTCAGTCAATGAAGGCCTGAAAAGTAAACTAATTGATCACACCTTTACTGATCCTATAGAAAACAACATGGAGGTTTGTTTCAGCTTAAGTGCTCAATCATGTTTCCATGACCCGATCCAACAACAGTTTCCAATGCACTCTAAAACTTTAATTTTATGGAAAAAAAGTCAAGTTGTCCTTTTGATTTGTGTTACCAAACAGTCAAGCAACCCACTTGTTTCAGGAACTACTTGACTTGCTACATTGGAGTTTTTGTATTATTTGATTCAACATGATTTCTAGTAGCATAGAGTAGGTAGCATTGTCCAAATAAGCTCAGTCCCCTGAGCATTTTTTCAAGCATTCTTTCTAGTTTTAGTTTAAGATTGAATTTCATATTTCAGCTCTGTGTATTTCAGATTTCAGTATGGAGAATGGTTTTGATTCTAGTTTGAAGATTTTCAGTCACATAATTTTTTATGACAAAACAAGTTGCAGATTCAGGATTAGCCCAATGGATCAGTATACTAGTCTATGGTGTTCTTGGCACTTCACCAAGAAGTTCCATCCATAGTTGGAGCCAATGTTAGGGTCCTATAATTTATAGGATCTCAACATGATTGAGTATTTTATCTCAGAATTCTCATATCGTAAATAATATTCCATGTTGTAAATTATTTCCAAAAAAGGTCAAAACCCTGAGAAAATAAAAAAATATGCTTGTAATTCAAAATGCAACATTATAGAATAATTAAGTTTGTTTAGATTAAATTAATCACATCATTTAAATGTGATTAAATAAATTGTAATAAGGCCTTGTTACTATAGCTTTGAGTTTATTGTAAAATTGATAAGGACAAAAAGAGATTTGTCATAAATGGTTAAACTGTGCACATCTTCCACACCCGATTTTCAGCACACATCCCATTCAACAACACCCTATCTAACTTGGACCCGCTCACCTTATCTCCCTTTATTGGTTGGGGGTGGGAGAGGGGGATCTGAAATTAGTGGTTTTACCCCCCGGGTGCTGTTGCTACGTGTCTGCTCCTCAACATTTTAGACCCCCCTTCACTAATACCACAATCTGGCTCTACCCACTCTGAAAGTAGTATCTGCTACTTGCTGCAAACCACCTTCCTGGTTATGTCACCCGCAATTTCACTATTGCCACGTATCCTCCATATATTACTCCCGCACCAACATCGACCCACCATGTCCCTCCTCATATTCCACTCCTATTCTACCCCCTAATCATAGTTTCGACAACCATGGGCCTCCACATCATCCCCCACCTCCATGTCACCTCCTGCCTCCACGTCATATGTATGTTTCATGGTCAGTTAAAACTATGTTTTTTTTTCCTATACAACACAGTTATTTCAAACATCATTTAAAAAAAATTGAGAATGAATTTTCAAAATAGGAAAGATATTTTGCTTCTAACATCCTCATGCATAAAAATCTCTGTCAGGTTTCTAACCGATGTTATGGTTTTGGAGATTTACAGGAATCTTTGCAGGTATATTTTCCCGATTTTTCCTGATTTCAGTTATTTTTTTCAAATACAGTTTTCAAGGAGGTGGAAATGATTTTTAAAACACTGAAAGAGGTTTTTGTTTCCAACATTATAATTTAAAAAAAAAACCTTTCTCATTTTTCTAACAGATATTATGGTTTGGGATATAAAAAGGTATTACAGGACCCTAGTTTTCTAAATTTCGAGAGGAAAAAACTCAAAGAGAGTTAGTGACTTGGATGCCACCTCGTCAAACAAGAGTTGCTATCAAAATCAAATTTCTCTTCTTTGTCACCAGCAATCCACAAAGATAGTGCCAAGTAGATTCATTAGTTTTGAATGTCCTATATTTTAGTTCTATTTGTGTAATACAATTTGAGATATTTGTAACAAATCTTGATATTTTTTCAAGATATTTTTGTTTAGAATTTTTATAAATACTTCATCATTTGAAGGAAGAGATGTTGATTGTTGAATATAATTTCCTTTGCCAAATTGTTATTTTCTAGTTTCTGAAAGCATCAATAATACAAGGACATTCTTCACCGGATTCATGTCATGTACGAAATGGTGATGTTTTTCTTCAGTTCATGTGTTTAATCATTGTTTCCTTTCTCTATCATTTCTAAAACGCTTAATTACATAACATAAATTGTGATGAATAGGATATGTTATATAGAACACCTTATTGTGGTTGTTAGTAATTTATATGTTTTTTGTTGATGTCAAATTAAGGAATTCTTCATTTCTCCTCTACTAAACCTTACATTTATTTTGTTTCATAATCCATTTAAAATTCTGAAAGATCTAACTAGTGCAACATACCTTGCCTTGTGAAACTCCTTAAATTTTTTATGAAGATCCAGTTAATATTTAGACTCCATAGCCCAATGGAATTGTAACAATCTAATCAACCAAACATTCCAATAAAAGACAATCTGTACAGTAATAACTAGCCTAAAATTTACACCAAACATATCTAAATTTCATAGAGAGATCCCTCTCTGAAGCTGGCAGGTCTAGATCCCAACTTTCAAAGTGGTTTTGATGTTCTCCTATGTGTTTACTCCCTCAAACTAAAAAATACAGATCGACAACATAGTGGAGACCATACTCAGGAATGAACATTTCATATTCCCCAGAAAAGTGTATCAAGTTCCAGATCTGATTACTAATAGTGGACAGTGATGAGACACAAGAAGGTTGTATCATTCACTTGGCAACTCCACGTTAAAATTATCTAGAGCTTCAAAGTTTTTAGTGTGACTCCACTGTCAAAGAATCCCTATTTATAGAAAACTCATGGTGACTTCACTCCAAGTTGATCATATTTCTTGCTAATCAAGATGGCATTTTATGTGGAAAATCCTCTGCATTGTGAAGTTTTAACAGAAGTCAAGGTTGAGTTAGTCGACTTTCAAATTGATGAAGATTTTTTAGCGACTGTGTTTCATTGTTTTAAATTAAGAAAATTTTATCCTAAAAGTACAGTTTGTTTTCTTGAGTTAGTTATTGAAATATTCGAGAAGGATATTGAACTTTTGGATTATTAAATTTGGTCCTATAATTTTCAAGATCCTAAATAATTCTTGGAAAATCTTCCTTCTCCTAAACAAGAGGAGATTGTATTGCCTTGTGATTTGCAGATTGTTGAGAATTATGTTTTTGAGTACAACACTGAAACTAAACAACGAGAATGAGGGTTTAACCTTGAGCATACAACTGATGAAATCTTCCATGCTCAATCGGTCAATGAAGGTCTGCAAAATAAACTAATTAATCATGCCTTTACTGATCCTATAGAAAACTACATGGAGGTTATTTTTAGCTCAATTGTTCAATCATGTTTTCATGACCATATCCAACAACAGTTTCTAGTGCATTCTAGAGCTTTAATTTTATGGAAAAAAAGTCAAGTTGTCCTTTTGATTGTGTTAACAAACAGTCAAGCAGTCCACTTATTTCAACAAATACTTGACTCGCCTCATTGGCATTTTTGTATTATTTGATTCAACATGATTTCTGGTAGTACAAAGTAGGTAGAAGTGTGCAAATAAGCTTAGTCCCCTGAGCATTTTTTCAAGCATCATTTACAGTTTCAGTTTTAGATTGCATTTTAGATTTTGGTTAAGTGTATTTTAGATTTCAGTGGGCAGATTGGTTTTGATTCCAGTTTGAAGATTTTTAGCTACAAAGATTTTTATGACAGAGCAAGTTACAGATTTGGGATCAGCCCAATGGATCAGGCTACTAGTCTACGGTGTTCTTGACACTTCACTAGGAAGTGCCATCCCTAGCTGGAGTCACTGTTAGGGTCCTATAATTTATAGGATCTCAAGGTGATTGACTATTTTATCTCAGAAATCTGATATTGTAGATAATATTCCATGTTGTAAATTATTTCCAAAAAAGGTCCAAACCTTGAGAAAATAAAAAAAAATATGCTTGCAAGTCGAAATGCATGATTAGAGAATAATTAAGTGTGTTTATATTAAATTAATCATGTCACTTAAATGTGATTAAATAAATTGTAATAAGGCCTTTGTAATATAGCTTTGATTTTATTGTAAAATTGTTAACGATGAAAGGCAGTTTGTCATATATGGTTAAACTGCATCTTCCACACCCTACTTTCAGCGCACATTCGATCCGACAGCACCAGATCTAATTATGACCCCCTCGCCTTATCTCCCTTTATCTGGGGGGGTGGGTGTCTGAAATTAGTGGTTTTACACCTAGGCCCTGCTGCTACATGTCCGCTCCTCAATATTTTGGACACCCCTTCACTAATACCACAATCCGCCTCTACCACCCTCCAAAAGTAGTATTTGTTCCTTGCCGCAAATGGCCTTCCTGGTTACGTCACTCGCCACTTCAGTACCACCATGTATCCTCTGCCTATTACTACCGTGCCAACGTCCACTCACCAGGTCCCTCCTCATCGTCCACTCCTATTACACCACCTAATCATATTTATATCAACCATGTGCCTGCACATCATACCCCACCTCCATGCCACCTCGCACCCCCATGTCATATGTTTGTTTCATGGTCAGTTAAAACTATGTTTTTTTCCCTATACAACACAATAATTTCAAACATGGTTTACAAACAACTGGGAATGAATTTGCAAAATAGGAAACAATTGTTTGTTACTAACATCCTCATACAAAAAAACCTCTCTCGACTTTCTAACCTTTGTTATGGTTTGGTATATTCAGATATATATTTGCAGGTATATTTTCTCTAATTTTCCCGTTTTGAGTTAATGTTTTCAAATGCGGTTTCCGAGTATGTGGAAATGAATTTTAAAAAATGAAAGAGGTTTTTGTTGCCAACATCATAATTTACAAAACCTCTCTTAGTTTTCTAATAGATATTATGGTTTGAGATATACAAAGTGTTGGGCATGGAATCCCCCCAATGCATGTTTTGGGGATTAAAGCCCAAGTTTTGACAAAATCTTTTTGTAAAAGCTCCTCGAATTTTGGGCGTGGGGCACGAAAGTATAATAGAGTCACAGGGTTGTCCACCCTATTTTTTTTAATGTAATGTTAGCTGGATAGACCTACCTATGGTCTGTGAACCATCGAATTGTATAAATAGAGCGAGACTCTAAGTGTAAGAAGATAACCAATAATGTAGGGAAGAAAAGCAAGAGAAGTCTAAGTGCTTGAGTCGAGGTGTAAAGTGTGTCTGTGGGTCGTAGAGTAGGAGAAGGCTTTGCAGCTAAGTGCGCAAAGGCCTAGTAGTCCACAACTGAGTGCGCGGACCCCTGCAGCTGAGTGCGTAGGGTAGGTCGAGTCTGTAACCGTGAGGAGAATCAATAAAGAGAAGTTTTGCTATAATTTTGTGTATATTTTCCTATTTTAATGCATGATTGGATATAATTTGCAAGTATATTGTTTATTTACTACGCGATCATGTACAAATGTTTTGTAATGCTAATTATAACTTAAGACATTCAAAGTAGGTGAAGGTAATTAACTAACACTGGAATATAAGTAAGATCTCGGATAATAGAATAAAGTGCGACATAGCCCCTGGTTAGGGTTGCACGAAGGTGGTGTATCAGGCCATGAGGAACGGGAAGTGTGCGAAGCAACCTACGCGGAGGAACAAACCGAGGACCAGTCATAACTATCGGACCTCTCAAGGGTGTGGAAACCTGGTTCTAGCACCCTCCCATACTACTTTGGGTGAAACCTCAGTCCACACTCTGCGGACTGTTTCTGAAAGGGCTAGTAGTATAAGGATTTTTTTGGCTAACTAACTCCGAACCTGGGTCAGGCCCCAACAAGCCAACAAATGGTTCCATTGCCAGGACCAGGATCTGTATAGAAATGTCTCGTGTCATATCATTGGAATTCGATAAAGAAAGGAATTGAGGATTGGTTGGACAAAAAGATTCACGAGTTCATGGTGTAGGAAAATAGGAGTTAGGAACTATCAAAGGAAGAGTGGTTAGACTACTACTTGTATATGAAGATCCACAATTTTTTTTTTGCATCCTTCCCCACTGAATTGTATGAGTGGATCATGAAGCTAGTAGTTAGCCAAAGAAGGTGTAAACTTGACACAACTATTGTGTGGACTCCAGAATTGGTGCACAAACTGGAAGCATCCGAAGATAAGATCATGCGTGTTGTTTATCATTGGCTTGATCGAATCATAAGAGGATTCATCACCAAATTCATGGTAGATACTTCAGTCAGCTATAGCGAGGTAGAAAGACTCTTCCTCAAGGGACCACAAGGTAAGCACATTAAATCTTTGAACACATGGATTAAAATGCTACTGTGTGAAAAGAGGGTTATGTGAATAAATTGATGTTTGGGGGTACGAGGAGTGGGAGAATCTACAGGAACGAAGGTAGGATAGAACTAGAGACTAGCCCCTTGATTTCACCTCCACAAGCGGGCGAAGAAGAGCTCGTGAAAGTCTCTCCAGGAAGTGTGATCAATATGATAAGACAAAGGATTCTGTGCATACCACCCCCACCCAAACCACCACCAGTTTCACTGTCTTCACCCCCATCTCCACCCATACCACCACCGTAAAGTAGTATGGAAAGTGTGATAAAGATACCAATGTTCAAGGGAGTAGGGAATGAAGATCTGGACCAATTTTGGTTCGTAATAAAATTTGTATGGGAAGCACAGGTTGTCACAAACGAAAATATAAAGAAGGCAACATTGGTCAGTGCTCTGCAGGATTTCGCACTGACTTGGTACATTAAGCATTCCAATGATAATCCGAATGTATGGATCCCATATATCCAAGCTGCGCTAAACAAAGAATTTAGCAGGCCAAAGTCAGAAGCACAGTCGATCATTAGATTCAAGGAAATCACAATGCTACCAAGCAAGACCCTGTGGGAGTTGGATCAAAGACTGAAGTTCATTATTCGTGAAGCGAACATGACATTAACAGATGGGAAAAACCGTGAATGGTTCATAGCATCATTAACACCACATCTACGGAACATGTTGTCACAACAAATGCTAACCACTCAGGCTGAGGCTTTGGAGGTCGCAATGAGATTGCACGAGACTTTGATACAGGATCCTAACCAGGAAGTTTAGTAGATTCATGCACAGCTGAAAAAATTGTGCCTAGAGATGTAGAGTTTGACACAAGACAGGACAGCCTACCCAGAGATGCACGATGAGGTATGGTGTGTAAAATGCAAGGGCCAGGGGTATGACAAGGATCACTGCCTGGTGTTCATGAATTACCTTGCATGAGGAGGGCCAATGCCACTAAGAATAGAGGCAAAAGCATGACCAAGTGTGGTTTCTACACTATGGTGTGTGATTTGTCAGATAGGAGGAAAGCATGCTAAAGATAACTGCCATCTATTACAGAGGTATACACAGAATTCATAGCAGTTGTTTTGTAATTTCTGGAGGTCAGTAGGACATGATGAGTGCACCTATAGAAGCTATGGGCTAATGATGGATCGAACTCCCACCTACAGAGTTTAGGCTGAAACATGGCCCCTCGATCAAAATGCAAGAATGGTACGCACCAGATTTCAGGGGCGTAGACGAGGCCAAGGTGGAGGGGGGCTAGGAGGAGGTCACAGACAACTTATATGTTACAATTGAGTAGGGCCAGAGAATTATGCCCGTGATTGTATGAATCCAACATGACCATCATGCTTGTTTGTACGTTGTTTGACCATGAGACAGAGCTTTGTCCCACACTGATAGCGAGATTGTGTGATAAAGGAGCACTCCAACCTCCCCCAACTCAGAACCTACAAATGATGAGGTTTGAGTAATGCAAGGAATACCCTAATGTAAATATTGTGCTCCGGAGTGGTATTACAACAGGGGACGACAGAGGCAAGCAACCTGTAGAAAGTACCTAGCTTCACAAGGCTCCAATGAAGGAGCCATAATTTGATTTTGAGTGTGTTAAAGAGAACTTCATGGAAGATAAGAGGATCTTCACTGATGCCTCCAATTCAGGAAGTAAAGACACACTGGAGCTAGAAATGGAACCATCAATGCTGCGTGATAGCAAGGCTATAAAGGGGTTGCAAGAACTCATAACTAGATGTGTTGGGACTGTGCCAAGAGAACTACACGTAGTTCAGAATCTCGGGAAGTACACGACGCGAACAGGAAGGGAAATTAGATTGATTGCAGAGATCGAGGAATATGATATGGACCAAGTGATTCTAGATCTAGGATCGGAGGTGAATGTCCTGCCAAAGCAAACATGGGAGTGCATGGGTAGGTTTGCGTTGCAATGGTCTCCTATCCAACTGTGAGTGGTGAACCAACAAAAGATCCTACCTATGGGGCAGGGAATCATAGCAGATGTTGAATGAGAAAGCGTGCTAACAGTTTTCAAATGGATATAGATTATTTATGACAACAATCCCTACACCATGCTATTCAGAATAGATTGGGCCACTGACATGAATGGAGTGATAAATCTAAATAAGTGCAAGATGGACTTTGAGAAATTGTCTCTACGCATAGTGGTACCTTTAGACCCTGTAGAGGGATTGCGCTACACAGAGCCGATGCGCGACTACAATAGCGGCGATGACTTGGACTGCATCTACAAGATAACGGTGTGGGAGCAGGACTGGGTAAATCCAACTGTGGATGGTCAAATCTCATGGGAGCATGAAATCTCCTGCACATCCAATTCTGACGAGGAGATAGAACGATGGTAGAACAAGTTACATGAGGTAACCACTCTCAACTGTAACATTATGACAAGATCATTGCATTGTGTAGCAACAAAGGTAAGAGATCTGCCTACGTATGATGGGTTAAGCAAGGTGGATGACTTCCTGAAAAAATTTGAAAGAGAAGTACCAGAACGATAATGTTTCAACACTCTAAAATGGGTACTGTGAGCTACACCCGCAAGATGGTGGGGTATGCACCAATGAAGTTTTGAAGACTGACAAGAATACAAAAGGATGATGCACATGGGGTTTGGTAAGCCTCTGATGCGATTAACAAATTAAATTATTGAACAAACTAGCCCGCACACCCACCTATCTAGGTGGATATAGGCATATGGTGCGAAACCTGTATGAATGCACATCGTCCTCGCGGTAAGGGACATGATCAACAAGCAGGTGTGGGTAAGGCAATGGCATGAACGACCCCTCCAGTTGGGACCATGAATTATGGAAAGACCAAGTGCGCAGAAGAATATCCACGTAGAAGCTTTTAACAAAGTACGTGAAGCACTGAACAAGGTCCACAATGTGAAGTGGACTGATTGGGACCTGCACGTACCAACAATTCTTTGGGCTTATAGGACTGCATGCAAAAACCTATCAGTGCAAGCACCACCAAGGCTAGAGTATGAAGCCACCGCAGTAAGCCCTATAGTAATTGCAGAGCTTAGGCCGTGCATGATAACACCGGTAGATCCAACGATTCGTGGAACCTTGGAAGCACAAATCCAAAGGGAAATTTTAGACTCCAAGAACTTGAAGAAGAAAGGGTACAATTAAGGAAGAAAAGGACTCTGGTCGACGTGGAAGTCAAGAAGCTGGAGGACGAGATAAAGGAAGATTTTCTCGACAAAAAGACTAGGGTGATAAGGTAGGATGTGTACGATCGTAAAGACAAGTTTAAGGCCTATTGTCGTGAATTGATATGTCTGGTGCCTTGTCTTGGACCACACATTGCTAAGCGTATTGACTAGGGTAGCACATTGCAGATGGTAAAGTGCATGATGATGAACGTAACAATAAAAGTTGGGTATTTTCCAGAAAACACGTTGGATGACAGAATGAAGCTTTACACGGGTGGTGTGATGACCTGACTAGCTGAAGGAAGTACAGTCTTAGTGCTCCAGGCAGTTGCAAGGAAGCCCAAGACCATAAACTATTCTGCTCAGGAGCTGCGTGAGGTTGGAGCTGGGCACAAAAGCAAAGAGTCACAAGCTCCATGACCGCGCACAGAGTGCTACACTGGCATGCGGGTTGGCCAGAAAGTGACTGTTGAAGTCACTATTCATGATGGGATGCTCTACTTGAGACCAAATCAAGCGAGTGGCAGGCATTTAAGATGCGATTTATGGGAAAGATTTGGCAAAATCTACTGCCAAGGGAGAATTAATGAACCATATTTGGGGGGAACAGTCGAATTCAAATTCAAAAAGCACTGTAAATCATAGATGGTTGCCCAGCAAACAACACTTGGTCATTTTGAAATTGAGCTACTAAGCAGAGCCTTGATTGTTCTGTCCCAAGCAT
The DNA here is from genome assembly GCA_000404065.3 of Pinus taeda. Classification (NCBI taxonomy): domain Eukaryota; kingdom Viridiplantae; phylum Streptophyta; class Pinopsida; order Pinales; family Pinaceae; genus Pinus; species Pinus taeda. The sequence goes on from APFE031227058.1 coordinate 30,436, forward strand.
CGATTGAGACCCTAAGTTTGTGAGTGCTAAATTTCTAGACAAACACGATGGCAATAGCTAAGGATGTTATGGAGATAACAGAAATGACCGCCAATGAGGCTGTGCAGGCCCTGACTATGGGGGATGCTCTAGAAGGTGTCGGGATTGAGGCAGAAATCCCGAAGTCACCGTGGACACCAAGACCCAAGAAGGAAAAATAAGTGATGTTTCTCATACGTGTGTCCCCATGGAACCTGTTGCGCACCAAGCTGTTAATGGAGGAGAAGGGGAATCCATCACCATAGATATTGATGAAGAAGAGGAAGACTTGGAGGCTTAATCATCATAGAAGATGAGGATGAAGGTATGGAGGAGGAAACTGAGTCTATGCACCCACTAACAAAGATGCTTGCCTATTTTCTCCCACGAAAAAGAAAAGCTAGAGTGCCTAAGGACCTTCACGAGACCAAGATCTCGCTCCAAATCCTACTCCTCCCAGACAATATTATTTTTAAGTGCATGAACTTGTGATGCATGCCGAGCTTAAAATTCAAAGACTCGGACCATGCTGACCACGACAAGTTTCCTCACCTTGGGACCTCGCACCTCATGAAGCCCAATCAAAACACTGCAGCAGGGGTTACAAAATTAGTGTCGTCAAAGTGGCTATGTGGAGTGGAAAAGGCTAGGCTACTGAACCTACTCTAGGTGTCGCATTTCCACTGCGCCACAATAACCAATTTTGTCATCAGGCAACTACTCTGCCTAGTGCATGATGGCTTTTTGTGGCTAGAGGAGCCCATCCCCATCATGACAGACTTGATTCGCTGCATTTCCCAGCTTCCATGCAAAGGAGAAGACCCCACGGACATCGCAGAGGGGAAGAGCAGTGACTTGGCCGTTGCGGAGGTCATGAAGAAAAACTACAAGCTAACGAAGAAGAAAAAGGCTACGCCATATCCAACATCAATGACAAAGCAATGAAAGTGGCAACCTAAATACTGTCTGATAAGGTTGTGCGCAAGTGCCGCACAAACAAGGTACCTGCACTCGTGGTAGCACTAGCTGAGAAGTGCTTGGAGGTGGTCCAATTTAACTGGTCCAAGTTCCTCTGGAAGGAGCTTTTAGAGAACTGCGAAGAAGCTTAGGAATAGGACAAAACATTCCATTATGCATGGCTTCTGCTATCCATAGTGCTCGTGGCAGGGGAATTACCGAAGGATAGTGAATTCCCCACAATTGACAGAGATCTTCCAGGGGCTGCAAAGTACGCTTCGCTCTAGGCCACAAAGGATGCCACTAGGATCTATGATAATAAAATATTTTGGGTGTTCATGGAGATGAACCTCAGAATGGGGATCAACTGCAAGCTATGGTTGTTGCCCATTGTCTTCAACAGCCTTCAGAGTTTTGCAGAATTTAAAACAGACATCCATAACACTTACATTAGAGTGTGCAAGGACTCGACCAAACAACGGAGGAAGCTACCCTTTGTAGCCACATATGATGTCATCTTTAACGTCTTGGAGACATGGCCGCTGGAGTGGTGCACTCTAGACATCGCGGAGATGGAAAAGTTGGAGGCACAAAGGAAGAAAGATGAGGCCAAGCTACACATTGCATAGTTCACAGGAAAGAGAAGGAAGGAGGCAGTGCCAGTAGAAGCGCAAGCAGCACGAGAGATTGCACAGACAACAACTAAGCAAGAAAAGGCCACAACAACAACAGTAGTAGCACAAGAGGTAGCCGCGAAGGCGAGCGAGGGCCAAACGTCGCCTTTGCATGGGTAGGAAGTAGAGGAAGAAGAAGGGGGCGTGAACCCACAAACCGTGTCCACATAGTTGAAGCGATAACACCTAGCTTAGAAGACAACATTGCGTAAGAAGGTCAAGGCATTAAAATTGTCTATTGACCCGATCACCCTAACCGAGGGTGATCTGCATGACATCGATGAGATAATGCGCAACTATATAACTTGCAGGTGTGCACTCCTCAGGCTAGTATGCTTTCAACCAGCCTCACAGTCGGAACAATGGTAGCAAAATAGATCATGCACGCTCGGGTGAAAAATACTGTAGTGTTGCTAGAAGCGGCACTAGTAACAGAAAATGAGGCTGACAGGCCTACAATTAGCACACTGAAGGGTCTCAACTTCAACCTCACTACACTCGGGCTGGACACATTATATGTTTTGCAGGATGGAATAACTGCAGAGCTGCGAGCTAGGGAGACCCGCACACTGTAAATCCTCAACGAGCAAAAAATAAACATGGAACAATTGAGCTTGCAGCACGACGATGTGGTGTCACAGAATCAACAGCCAATATAGGTGATAGCTGAAGCTTGCCAAAGCATTCCAGAGCTGACCATCCCAGTAGACATACCAGCAGAGGCGTGTGTCCACAGGTTAGCAGTAGGGGTGTGTGAGGCACGGGAGGAAATGACAAAGGTTCAAATGGAGTTGAACCTTTAGATCACTAAGGTGTTGTTAAAGGCTTAGCCGTCCACCCCTCCAGAAGTCAGAGAAAAGTGTGCTAGCACTATCACAGTGAGACTATACGAAATTGCCAGTGCAGTGTGAGACTGCACCAACATGTTGGAAGAATCATTTGAGGTCCTCACAAATTTGCAGGAGGACCCCAACATCTAGTGCTTAGAGATAGAGGTGTGAGAACTCCAACAATAGTATGATAGCATCAGAGGAACTACGCAAACGGTGGACCTCACTCAGAGGCTCGCATGGATGCAATAGGCTAAAGTGTTGAAAGAGCAGGTGGATGTGGCATGACACAAGGAAGCAATCCTGAAGGCATGCATTCAGCCTTGGATCAACGAGGCCTTCACAATCAAAACAAAAATTGAAGACAAGCTCGCACACATGCAGGAAATGCATGCACTGATGCAGAGGCATTTCTGACACAGAGGTCTTGGAACAACGTATGCAACAAATCTAGCAAGCAGTAACTCAGTGTGCTGCTAACCTTGCCGTAGTTTGGGAATAGTTGGAGGGACTCTGCGCAAAGATCTCCGTGCCAATAGAGTGACTCGAGGGAGATTCATGATGTTTGTGTTGGGGGCCTCTTGGGCATGGAATCCCCCCAAGACATGTTTTGGGGCTTAAAGCCCAAGTTTTGACCGAATCTTTTTGTAAAAGCTCCGCGAATTATGGGCACAGGGCACGAAAGTATAACACATCACAAAATTCTTTAAAAAGATCAGTATATATTCAAATTTCTTGAGGGGAGCATTCGGCTCCGATGAAAACATTCTTGATTATATTGAGATTCCTGGAGATGTTCACCGGAATAGTTTCTGAAATAACAGATATGTTACCTTCGACAAAAATCTGTGGTGGAGCCAAAGGGTTTAAAACTGTGTGAACATCACCAGTTGACAAAGGACTAGAAAAACTTGATTATACTTCATGCAAGTATTGGAGAAAATATGACTGATGATGCAAATCATCCCACGGTCTGTCTATACCCATCATTGCTTCTAGGATTGCTTGCTCGAATGGTAAAACAATATCAAGGTAGTCCATAGAAGAATTAGAGTCAAAAGACCAAGCCAGAGCCACATATCCATCCAATTCCTTCGGTGAAAAAGGAGTAGGATCAAAATATTCAATGTTGAAAATAAATTGATAAGAAATTTCAACTACAGACATAGGATATGCCATTCCACCTACTTTCCCTGCTTCTAATGTGGTGGTAGAACATGGTAAGGGCCAAGGATCCGAAAAATAATGAGTTCTTAAAAAGTGTCTTCGAGAAGGAGTCTTGGATGATGAAATGGAATTTATTCGAGCCAAATGAGAAGGAAGATCAAAAGTACCCATCAATCAGGAATATATTCCAACTCCTAAATTCTTAAAAGGTTGTTTGGGATTAGTCACCAAGGGAACAGAGGAAGAATACTCCATCTGGCCAGCAATAATGATTCCGCCTTCATGGGGAAAGCATAGGATGTGAAATAATGATGATATGATAGCATTCATATTATAAATCCAATTCCTCCCCAATAGAAGATTATAACCCAAATTTGCATCAACTATTTCCACCTCTATATTGAAAACCTTTCCCCCAACATAGATAGGAAAGGTTGGAATAATTCCATGTGGCCTATGAGAATGGCCATCAAATGCAGTCAAGAGAATTGGTGAAGTAACAACTTAAGGAGATCCGATAGCTTTCCAACATGTGGTAGACAGGTCACACATGGAATCTCCCTCGTCAACTACAATTTGAAAGATATTGATCTTTCGATATGTAGATTTAATTTGAAAATCCACGTGATGAGGTAATCTCTTCTTAATATTTTACATTTCAAATGTAATAATAAGAGAGATTTCAAATCTATAACCCCGATGGTAGTGAGTAACGCACTCCTTTATGCCGAACATGACTGGAGTACCTCTAACGCAGAAATCACATAAGGGTTCTGGGTCAGATCTTCAACAATGAAATTGTTCTGGGAGCCCTAAAATTAAGGTTAATTTTTGAATTTTTGTGGAGACTTTTAGCATCCGTGGTATAGACTCAACTGTGGGACTCTCAATATGAAGTGGCTCTAAAACATTGGGAGTGACCTTAGCCTTAGAGGATTATGGTTCACCATAATCATGTGATCTTGTGGCAAAATCGACATGAGTACTCATCATATATACATTAGATGGATTTTCCCCTTCCTGTTTGCCACCTGTGGGGTTTCAAGTACTAACATTCATGCCAGCAAACATTTGTTTCCCTTGGGTAAAAGGGTTAGTTAGAACTACCTGGGAGCTAGAACAATCTTGCTACACTAACAAGTGCTGAGCATCCTAAATCTTAGGGCAAAGATCAATTAAATGGTCTCCATTGCACAATTTTCAAGGGAACTTAACTTTCTTTTTAGACTCCTTTTTACCCTACCCAGTATTATTACTGGGTTTGTTTGCATTACTCTTCCCATCCTTATCTTTCTTCTTACCTCATCTCTTCTTATTTCCATTGGATTGTTGATTTCCTTTAAGGTTGGAAGATTGGACAACATTAATAGGTGAAGGTTGGGAAGGCACATACACTGATGGTGATGCCCAATTTGAAGAAGTAGTTTGTAAAGACAATTGTTGCAATTAACTTAATAGGTTAGTCATACTACTATCAATCAATCCGAAAATTCCATCGACATGGGGACTTGGCTTCGGTTTAGCTAAATCGATATTGGACTAAGGAGCATTAGGTAAAATCTTCTTAAGAATCCTAGAATGAGAATATATGAGTTCTAATTGTTGGGCTCTAAAGATAGCTTGTTTTTTGGTGAACACTCCAAAGAGCAATACATCCTTATATATTTATGGTCATAATGATTTTAGAAACCATTCAAGAAGGAATTCATTAGGAATATAGGCTTTAATGAGCCTCTTACTTCTCCATTCCTGAATAGGTCAGAAATGTGAGTTTTCATATCTTGGTGGAAACTAGCCAATAACTCAGTTATAGCATCATATTGAATGAGAAACTGGAAATGGTTCAAAAACACAGTAGCCATGTCACCAAACAAAGCAAAGGTACCCCCATTAAGCTCTATATACCATTTAGCTACATTTCTGATTAAGGTCCGTTGAAATAATATCAACTTGATTGGATCGTCAATTAGGAAGTTAGAGGAACACCATAAATAAATGTTGTTATATGGTCAGCTAGATCTTCCCCTGTCTTTCATTTGAATTTTGGAATATCCGATGGAAGTTTGGTAGGATTTAGAGGCCACTTTGGATTATGTCAGATAGGATCATTCATTAATTTTGATAGATCTAGAAAATTTGGGGTTGCCAGGAATGGTAAGCATGGAGGAGCTGGACAATTCCATCCACTACGATATGAATTCCCAAGAGCCTAAAAATAATATCCTAGATTTGTAGAGGCACTAGGTTCCCAAGGATTGCTCGTAGAAGGAACTGATGTAAGGAAAACCTTGTGGTCTAGATAAATTCATAGTTTGACCAACTCCTGTTGTAAATTTACCTTAAACAGGAATATTTCCCCCTAGTGAAGTACTAAAGGGAGAGGAGAGCCCTTGGTAAGGGTTCCATGCATTAGCAAAGGGAGAAAAAGCCTGAAAGGAACTTACGGAGGAGTAAGGCATGTTCCCTTGTTGACCAAAAAAAATTATTTCCTGGTTCCCACACCACTAAAATCAAGGGTAGTCCACCCTTGAAAAGGATTATAACTTTGACCTTGAACGGAAAAAGGAAGAGAGGATTACAATGAGGAATGTGACCACTCCCAAAAGGAAAACCCTGAAAAGAGGCTAAACCACTAGCCATAGAATTCACGGTTGTAGAAACAACAGATGGGATGGATAGAGGAATAAAAGGAATTTCACTAGAAGGCATTCCAAAGGGGAAGGAACCAGTGTGGGAAGAAAATCCTGGCTTCCTCCACACGAAGATGGAATGGAAGAGCCAAATCTCGTAGTATTAGGAGTGATAGTAGATATAGCAATAGTAGCTCCTCCTCGAACCGAAAGAGGACTATGCTCACTAATAGCACACATAGCCGGATTCGTGCTCCTAGCAGTGGTCATCGAAGGAAATGGATGATAAAAACCAGGGCTTTCCAGCCTGTGAGTCAGGGTCCCAACATACGAAATAACATCTAGATAATTAGGAGTAAGAGGTGAAGAAGGAGTTAGAGGTGACTCAGGAATCCCTTCAACCTCAACTTTGTTTTCTGATTGGAAGAGGACCCTAGAAAGGATAGGAGTATCCCTACCCAAATCACAATGTGAAAAAGCTCTACCCTATGAGACTATAGCCTAATGCAGAGGATCAAACACTGTTTCATTCGCCGCTACTGATTGGAAATCACCAGCAGAATTGCTCTTGTGCCTTCTAGAAGAAGGCTCAACACTCGTATGTGAGAACCCATGAAGCCTCCTGGACCAACGAACTGGTCAATCAGACAATTTTAATTATTACGATAACTTGTAAGGACTCAAAAAATTACAAAGTTATTACAATCTAGGAGCAAAGAGCACTCACTGAAATATCCTTAAAGATACAATCATTCAAGCTACCTCCAGGTATTTCCGCTCTAGGTGATTAGGACCAGACACCAAAATACAAGAAAATGATGTAAAGGACCTCCCAAAGATAGTTTGGGATAATGATGGCCCAAGCCTACTAGCGAAGGTAACAGAAATAGTTACGCTGACCTCCAATAAAAATCCTTTACTGGTGCAAAGTACCCAAGCTTGGCAAGGGCACCCTCAAGAAGTAATAATGAAAATGATGCAACGTCTACGTCAAGTACCACAGGTATTCCCCCCCCAAAGTCACCTATGTGGTCCCTAGGAAAGGAAACTATGGACACGAGGTCGTATCACCAATCGGGCAGAACAGTCTTTGGCCGAGATCCAACAAGTTAGAGAGGCGGTATCTCTCTTTCCTCCCTTCACTCACCCTCGTGCTTGAGCCCCAAAAGAGAAGATCTTTCCTGGTCAACTTCATGATACTGGATTTCACTCTTTTAATAAACTTCTATGTTTATAATTTAGAGTGGCCTTGGAGAGTTAAATCTCCACTCGCCTATACCAAGGCCCTAATATGACCTGGACTAGTTGATGTTGCTAATGACAAATCAAAAAACATTCTAGTCCATTTTAAATTAGGCACTTGATTTTAATGGATTTTCTTTAGGTCAGGGGTAAGATGGAAGTGGAACTTTATGATTTTATGGATGCAAAAGAAATCAATAGAAAACCTGGCTCTATGCACATGCGATTCTTATTTTCGATCAAAAGAGATTTCTACAAGGTTCTACGAACAAACTATGAAAGAAAAAAATTATTTTTCTTTTTTCAAAACACACTCTCACACATTCAAAATATACAAAAAGGACTAAAAATGCTTTATAATGCAACTATGCTAATGCAAACTAAATGTCTAATGAAATATTCAAAATACTACTCTGAAAACAAGCAAATGTGTTTCTTAAAGTGAACAAGAGGCCAAACTTGACAAGAGGAAGAAAAAATTCACTCACAAAATCTTCCCAAAATCAATCAAATTCAACCTAATGAAAAGAGTTCACAATTGCTCAAAATGATAAAGAGATGAAAAACAAAACCAAAAAGGAAAAAGGAAGGCAATGAAACAATGTTTTTATCTTTTTATTTTTAAGGACACAAAAGAGTTTTCAAGAAATAAAAAACTACTAAATGCTTCAAAATCAAATTCAAGCATAAAATACCTCAAACTTCACAAGCCATATATATCATATGCATGATAAGGCATAGAATGTCAGTAGGCTACAAACTCAAATGAAATGATCTGAAGAGAAACATACAAACTCTAGCAAATAAGAAACGATTCAAGAGAACCAAGAAAACTTTGCAAGATTGCAAGAAAAACATTCTCAAAAACCAAGAAAAAAACCAAGGAAACCAACTTTCAGGAAAGAAAGGGAGAGTAATGCAAAGGCTAGGTTATAAATGAACTGAAACCAATTCTCTCTTCCAAAGACTCATAATAGCCAAGAAATTCACCAAGAAGGCTTTACCCAAACACAGAAACCAACACCTTACCAAAAACAAAACCCTAGGTTGACTAGGTCTTTTCTCAAACAAAGACAAGAAACTGATAATCTTCCTGAAGAAAAACTTTCCTAAGAAATAAATGAATAAACATAAGCAAGAAGCATCAGGAAGAACCCCTTACTAGCCTCGACATTTGAAAAATTCAAATAATACTAGGCATACACAACTGTGCAGTGACAGACCCGCGTGTATATGTGATTGTTCTCAAGGAAACACGTTTATACGTGTGTTTTTTTGGACAAAATCACATGTATACACAACTATATAGATTGAAACCCATGTATAGAAAAGTTAGTAAGGAAAAAAAAATTAGTTCTAATCCAGAAGATGAGACTGTTTTCCCAGGTTGTAGACAATTCAAAGATACTAGAAAGGCATGAAATCAAACAAGAAATCCTAGATCAAGAAAGAAAACAACCCAAACTAGGAAATACTAGAAGAATTCCCCAGCATAGTTGTCAATTCTGTTACGGGAATTTTATACCCTAGGGTATGGGTTGGAAACCCCAATAGAGTAGAGGGAATACACCAACAAGAAGCAGACAAGCAAGAAGCCTTAATACTTAAAATATTGAAGTAGGAAGAAGTATTACTCAGAGGTCTTACATTTGAGGTCGTTCCCATAGGGTCCAAACCCTATACTTCCTCCAATGGCTTAAAACCTGCAACTCATTCAAGAAAAGCATATACAATAGCAGTAATAGAAAGCATGTTCATGATATAAGTGTTAGATCATATAAGAATATAAGCATAAAACATGAAATCATACATCAATTAGCTTTAATACATGAATTAAAGAATTAAGATCTAACCATTAGCAACAAGACATGGGTTCTTGATTGATGATAGCAAAAGAATATGGAAGAATACAACTTGATCCTTCTCCGACTCTAAGTGAAACCTTAGTCTGGATCTGTCCATCCGAAGCCTCAACAATCCTCTTTCAAAAGCATACACATAGATGCCATATAAAGGAGATGGACATCACAATGAGGAAACAGGAGTTTACTATAGTTGGGAGTGCAGGAGGCACAAGGATAAAACCAGACTTGATAAGGGACAACTTGGATATAATATCAATATCCTATCTCTCTCTCTCCTTAGGCCTTCCCCATGACGTGTATTTATATGACCTCAAAATAGTTTTTTCAGTTGGGAAACAGTTAGGCCATGGGCTCCTGTATGTAGGCTTCCAGTGTAACTCGTAAACCCCACCCAAAAAATAGGGATTTTATAATATTTTAAATCATATACATGAGTCGGGTATAGATGAACCCACATGTGCATGCACTTTTTATAGGGCAGAGTCACGTATGGAATTTAAAATAATGTTTTTTAATATTCGTACCAAGTTTGATGGGAAAGGGATGCCCAAGGCCATGACTCAGAGCATCAAGTATACAAAGGTGGTAAATGATGCTATAACAGTTCTTTCTAGGGTTAGAGACATGTGGTAAAAACTTGATTTAAAATTAGGAAAGTATTTATTTAATTAAGATATTTCATAATTTTATAAAGCGGGTTATATTCCCAGAACCAATTAATGTCGGAACTTTGAAATCACAAGTATTTAATGATTAATGTATCTATGAGAAACATATCTCATGCAATCATTTTTCAAATATTATTGAATTATAGTAATGTGGTAATGAGTTTTGTGATATATTTTGTTTTGTTTGGTGGGAGGGGGAGAATAACCTGTATTATTCGTTACATCAAACTATAGATTAAAAGCACACAAAGATATGTACTCGAACAAATAGATATGTTTTATAACTAAAGAGATCTTCAGTCACTATCTATAGCAATTCATCACTTATATTTCTTCACTTTTTACTTAAGAGCTAGATTTGCACACATGGAAGATTATGGATTTGAGATACAGGATAGGTAAATAAAAATATTGAAGCATGTGTTCAGTATTATTGATAGTATAATAAATGTTTTTTTTTGAGTAAATACTAATTTTGTTTACATTGGTTTATAGGTGTAAATGTTTTCTCTACATTTTCCATTGGAGATAGGGTAGATCCTCTGCAACATGGAGTGAAAGTGGGTGAGGGATCCATATTAAAGATAGAGCTTGGGCATAAAATGCATGGAAAGATGGTAAAGAAAGGATGCATAGACGTTAAAATGTAGAAGGTGTTAAAACATGATGCTCCTCTAACACATCCAACAGGATTTGAACTTACACTAGTGGGTGATTTAGAATCTTATGAGATTTGGCTAGAATTAGATTTGGAACCTCATTTTTATGATCATGTCATAAATATTCCCCAAGATAGGTTTAGATTAATATGCAAAAAGGTTTCTCTTACACATGAATGCATGGGAACAAGCATGCATATTGCCAAAGGAATGCTAGTCAATGTCTATGAGGATGACATTATTGAGGGTGAAACATTTGGTGAAATGGAATTTGGTTTTTGTTTAGAAGATATAGATGGAAATTGTGAAATATGAAAATTTTGGGATAAGTCTACACACTATTTGGTTAGATGGCCAATAAATAATTTGGTGGATAAGAAAGGTGAGATATTAAGGGTAAAGGAAAAGTTCAATGAGCCACCCAAGGAAATGGTAATATGGGATGTTATAGAGGACACAAATACCTTAAAAAAATGTGACATGGATATTTGTAATGGAAAATATAGAAACTCAATCAATATGCATGTAACAAGATCATATAAAAGGATTAAATGAGTTATGGCTACTGAAAAATTTGCAAAATGTAAAACAAAAATATATGAAGAGAAAGAAATTCGACTTTTGTCAACAGGTGTATGTTGTAGAAAATATTGTCTTCAACATGTTCATAGGAAGGCCATTGCGGGTGCTAGAAGGGGTATGGGACAAATAAATGAAAATGGTATTAAGGAATTTGTCTTGAATTCACTCATTTCAAACACGGTGAGGTCAACGATCCATGGCTATATCCTAACACCCATTGCTAGAAAACTAAAGGACATGAGATTTAATGGGAATTTTATTTGCAAGAAAGCATGGTGTAAGATACATAAGATTCCTCAAAGAACATTCTATAACTACCAACATTATTTACACCATGGACAGATCAAAGTCATTCATGGTAACACGAACACATGCAAAGCACGAGCACGCACCGTTAAAGGCATAAACATATTGCATGGAATTGAAATGGACAATTCATATTTTTCACCAAACCAAACACGCCAAGTTGAAGGAGATGGAACATATGCTTTTTTAAGATTGCTTCCTTTTACTTACGCACAAAATTCTTCATGAAAAGAGATCAATGAGGCTCTTCAAAATCTCAATTACCCATCAATATCATAATCAACAACGAGCAAGATCTAGAATACTAATTTTCAAGATGTGGCATTTTCAAAGAACACTAACTTCAATAAATTCATTGAATGTATTGTGTTGAGAGAACATATGAAGTCAATGACTACAAAAGAGTTGGAAGAAAAAGAATGAGGTAGACTGAACAAACATAACAAGACTGTTGTGTGTGGAAGATATTTCTATTACGCCCATAGAATTATGTCAGAGAAGCTTCCAAAGGAGTATTTCAGCATTATCCATGATAAAATGGATTAAACAAAGACTTCAATCCCAAGGCTACATGTCAAATAAAAATCTATTGTAGGAACAAATTTACGTTTTTAACTGATAGGTATGCTAACATATGGGCATAAGATAAGTGGTTTTGGTCATTTCTCTATACCATTTGTACATATTGGATCAAAATTTACTACTATATCCCTTACAAAGTGTGTAAAGGACCTTGAAGACCCACAAATTGATATGTATGGTGAGCTACTTTATGAGAGATGAAGTTCAAGAAACCCACTTATGGATGCATTACTTGAAACCTATATTTACTGAAAATGTCAAGTGTACAAAGATGGTTTTATATCTCATGGAAGACCAAAAATTCAAAATGTTGATTTTAAACCTCTTCCTCCACATTTGTTATTGCAATTGAACAATACAACAAGTAATAATAATAATTGTTACCTTTTCATGTTTCTATCACTTTTAACTCCACATGGTGTCTTCATCATTATTGAGGTTGGGTTCTTTCCTATGGGGCACAACCATGAATACATAGATGAAAACTATGGAATAATGTCTTCCTACTTGAAAAGTAAAGATATATATTTTTTACCTGAAATGATGGATACATATCTCATAATTGAAGAAAAATGAGTGTCTCCACCTATACTTATTGACAAGGTATATGACTTCAAAATGTTCCTTAATGGATATATCATGGAGGGAAAAAATACACTATTTGGACATATTAATGTCCAATATTTCCAATTTCTTGTACTCAATGATGTTCCAGTGTTAAGGTACAAAGAATCCATTGGAGATACTGAGTAGTTACAACGAGTTGACTTATGGAATATAGATGATGAAGGTCGACCTATAATTCCCATAGGGAAGCCATATTTCTTAACTTCCAAAAATAATGATGCCTATTTAAAAGAACTAAAGGAAGGGATAACATCATACATAAAAATGTGGAAAGACATTATTGGTGATGAGGACCTACCAATTGTTAGAGAAGAATGGAAAAATAAAGTAGTGTATCGGGACATATTTCTTGAGACATTAGATGAAATCTATAATAATCATAGAATAATATATGGAAGTGATTCATGTTTTGAGGATTTATGGAAGACAAGGCACATTGTTGATGTTGACCATAATGCACTCCATGTAATCTCAAGCATTATGGATGGATATTTTGATAATGTGATAGATGAACAAGTATATGTTGGACCCAAATGCAAGAATTCAAAGACAACATTCAATCGAGTGATTGATAATGAGAAAGGAAATATGTTGTTAGTTAGATAAGGAAATGAGGGTGCAGGAGAGATGATTTGGATGGAAAATTAGATCTCATATATGTTTAGGGATAATTAAAGTGAGATTATTCATGTAAATTATGATTATTGGAAGCCTATATCAAGGAAATACAATGGAGAAAATTTAGAGCCATATTGGGTATCAAATCTTGATGACAAAGAACTTGGTTCTATTCCAATTAATACCGTAGTGTGGGCATGTATGCCAAATAAACAACATTGCAAGAAGACTAAGATAAATATGTGTGCTATAGAAGTTGTTCTGGATCTACTTGAGCGAATATCTTAAGATGGTTGATATGATTCATGGATGTAATTTTCTCTTTCGAAGGGTCTATTAATATACATTCAAACACAATTTTCAGTATTTGTTGTATATCAAATATTATCTTCATATTATTTTTGGTGGAATTTTATATTATTTAGCATTTCAGTGTAATCATGCAATGATACAAATTACATGAAAATGCCATTCAATATTTAAGTTTTCAAATATTTGTTTGACTAACAAGACTTCTCGCCATATGAAATATGAATAATCAAATGCAATAATGCACTTAAAAACATCTTCTAGACTTGGTCTAAGAAAACAATAGTGGAGTAGCTAATCAATATTATATTTAATATAAACCATTTAGACACTTAATAAATAAATGCTTGACCCTTGTAATAATGTTTGAGGTGATTTTTCCTTAATATTCTTTATTATATTTAATATAAATCAAATTGTACTTTGTTGTTACATTATAATTTATTAAAAAAATGATTTTGATCATTGAACAAACCAGTAGACTTATAAAATATTTCCTCTTATAGATTTTGAATTGGTGCCAACATTTTACTACTACAATAACTTTGTACTCAACATAAGAAAAGTAGTTACTTAGTGTAATTATTAAAATGGGCAATAATAGTAAGAAACACAATCTTAATATATTAATGAGGATAGAAATAATGTAAGGAATCTAAGATTTAGATGAATGTCAATATGTTATTTTCAATATAATATCCTTAAGCACTCAAGGAATAAAAATTAAACATTTGTAATAATTAGTTTAGTAAATTTTCTCTTTTTCCTCTTGTAATTCAAAATAATTGAATTGTACTACTTTGTTTCTATTTTATTTCATGATTGCTTTTGAATATTAGAATTATTAATAATAGGTATTGGACACTTACTTTGATCATTTTCCATAAATAAATTTATATTTAATAAATTCATTGCATATTAATCTATTAGTCATGAAGTAAACCTCAATCGACTTAGTTTTTAAAACAAAAGTACAAACAATAAATAAAAATAAACTATGTTGCTATTCTAATGCATAATTTAATTTGATCATTACAAAGGTAAAACTTAGACATAAAAAAATATTTTCTCTTGTGAACTCTAAAGTGGTGAAAACTTCCTACAATAGTATATAATGATGATGGTGTCAATGACAATTATCACGAAATATTATATATAAGAAGTCATAAAGATATTACTCAAAATTCTTTAGAATTTTATTTTTATGATAAAAAAGCATTAAAAGAAATGCTTCGAGATCATCATAGTTTTGTCTAGTTAAAAGATCAAGAAGGTTGGTAGTCTCATAAATATTTAGAAATTTAAATCCAATGTATAAACTAGATGATCTAAGAGAGTTATTTCATCTTCAACCATATTACTAGTGTTGCAAAGGTGATAGACTTTTAAATTGTGTCAACTTTGTCCTAGTAATAGTAGTAACTCAACACATACATGATATTTACTATATAAGATTACAATTAAATGGGTTAATAATAGTAACAAACACAACATTATTTTCATAAATGAACTTAATCAACTTAGCTTTTAATACGAACAATAAATAATATTAAAAGAAATAATGTAAGGAATCCAAGATTAAGATGTGAAAGATTTGTTTCACAAGTTTATATAAATTTGTTTTATATAGTTTATCATGATAATTTTTTTCACAAAAAAAGGTGAATATGTATAATACAATTAGTGAACTAAGTGATTTTCTCATTCCTCATTTTGAAAATACTTAATAGTTAAAGTTCTATATTGTAGATCCACCCAATAATTCCAAATTTAATGAAATATGTGTTATCTGGGATCTTTTCATTAGTGATGTTAGAATAATTTCTTAAAAGAGCATGTAAAACCATAAATTCAACATTTTAAGAAGAAGAAACACATAAAGAGACCATAAAGTCAATCCACCAATGTTTGATAATGGAGCTGACATGATGTGGCCTACATCTTTGGGCCCAACTTCAAAATGGAGAGGCTTCTTCATTCATTTTAACAAAAAGAAAGGCAAGTACATGGAAAAATACATCATTATATCTCTCTTTTGGGAGTGCACTAAAAATGGGTTGCTCAAATATCAAATCTAACTACACCAATGAAATCCTTGTGAAATTATGAGTGAAGTGAGTATAAACCCGAACAAATTCTAGCATCGTCAACTCTGGACCCCTAGAGGATCTTCAAGATTCCATAATAGAATATTTTGGGAATATTCCTAAGAATATTCCAAGGAATATTCTTCTCAGTATACGCACCCGTAAGGTTTTGTGGCATCCTTGTTCCTGTGTTCATGGTTCCTTCCACCTGATTCCACCTCGACCCGGTCAACCCCTTACTCCTCTATTAGTCAAATGGCTTATAGTTAGTTTAAACAACAAATGATCGTGAACTATACAAAGCTCATCCATTGGGATGTTGGCTATCACATGGTATATTAAGGATGCGGTTGTCATGCGTGGTTGGATCAAAGCTTGCGGACCTCAACAATTTTTTGTTTTATTTATGTATTATACATATGATGGGTTGGCTAGGGTTTACCAGGTCCACCAAGTTTCGTGGCCATCAAACCCATTGCTTAAATTATCCGCCATTTGAAAATGATAACTTTGTGAGGTGGTTAAGGCTTATTTGACTGTAAGTCGAGTGCAACATGGTGCCATTTGATTATGCCACACAGTCCCATGCTATTGGGCCAGTAATCTGCCACCAATTTTAGTGGGATGCCACCATATTTCATGGACCCGAGAAATATAGCGATGTCACTACATTTATCTAGAGCTCCACTAACTTTAGCCCCCTCAACTACCAAATTTGGTTGGACCGCCAATTTTAGTGACGATCCAGATTTATCTGGTGCCAACTAAATTTTTCCTTTTCCCAAGTTTGACTAGGAATAACTTTCATAAACAAATTTAGATTGAGGCATCGTTTGTGCCGTTGGATTCCTTGTGACGAGATCTTCGACTTCGTCTTAGTTTTATTGAGTTTTAAAGACTTGGATATTCAGGCCTTTATGGATCTTCTTGGATCACTTGTTTGAAAATTAGGGTTCATAACCATTTAGAACTATTTTATGGCATGAAATGTTATTTTTTAGGGTTATAATATCGAGAAAATTCTCCCTTTCCCTCAACGTTATTTTACATGTTTATATTTTTCCAATGGTGTTAAAATCACATTCATAAGAGATAAGGTGTAGAAGTGATGCCTCCTACAAATTGACCTACCCTCTTGACCACCATAGTACAAATGAATGTCATGTTAGCCCCCATTACTTATGCATGTGCGGCTAGTCACAAGTGAACTTTAAAAAGTTTTCTACAAAGTCGAAAACTTATCACTAATTGAGGGTTGAGAAAGTGAAAACTCTAGCGCTATATGGATATTAAGATATTGTAAGTACCAGACCACTAGCAGGATAAATGATTCCATTATTTAGTATTTTATTTGTTCCATAGTTGAGTAAAGCATCTACGAGTGGTATTATGAGAGCATAAAAAAGGATGAAAACATTCTATAGTAGTCATTCAAGCCATAATGGCAAATGAAACTTGAACGTGAGTTCTTATTTCCGTGTATTCACCTTTCCATAACTAAAGAAAAGGAAATGGAATGTAGAACTCACATTCTAGTTAGATTTTCTCCCAAATTGAGTTTACTAGGATACATCTTGAATTTTTTGCTATTGATGGTGTGTTTTTGTTCTCACTTCTTTCTCTTTAAATTTTAGTTATTCATGAATTTAAGCAATAATATAGTAAGGATTTATCTCCCATCTAAGGAAATAAATAGAAAAACATAATATTTTGAAATATTATAAGAACTATTGTGCTTGACCCTTTTAGTGGAATATCCATTGTAGTTGACAAATGAAGGCTTCTCTAAGATATCATGTTTTTTTTTTATTGTATGTTGTCGCATTATTATCGGTGAAACTATGTTTATTTAATTTTTTAGAAAAAAAATCTCCCACCTTGTGTAGAAAGTGTATTCTACACTAGATATTCCTTTCAATTGGAACAAAATCCTTTTCATCTCCACTCCAAGATGATTGGGACAAGGATTCTCATCTAATCCTAATTTAATTATGAGCTTGGATAAAAGAGAATATTGTTTCAAGGAAATGGTAAGAACATCTTGATTAACTATAAACAAATTTAAGGGACTAACATTTTGTTATGAAAGCCTAAGATGAAGAAATCCTTCATAGAGTGGGACATATGGGTTGTATTATTTAGAGCCAAACCTGTTGGAATGATAAATGAAGGCCAATATTGTTGTGCATAAAGGATATAATCCTTAGTAAGATTTTTTTGCTTGAATTAAATTTTATGAAAGTTTTTGAAGGAAAAACTATATGAATCCTCTTGAACAAATTGATGAATTTGTAATAAGCTAAATAATTTCTCAGTAATATTTTTTCATGGAAAAAATGTTCACCTTGACATTGTATGATGTTGATTCTATAAATAAGTATCTAAATGTCTTCAATAATGTTATGACCTAGATGATTTTAGTTGGAGTGAAAAAGGATGAGGAGGATTGATGTATGACCTAATCTTTTTTTTTTTCCAAATTCATCATAAAAACTTGATAATTGAATTAAGAAAAACTCTTGAAAAGCATGGTTCTTAGTAATGTCATCACTACATTACTTTCATAGCAGTGGGGTGGAAATCTTTCAAAAATACCAATCATGCATGGGCTACTTATAAAATAAAAGGAAAAAAAGAATAGGAGATAATAGTGTAGGCACAAATCCTAGGGTAGTCATAATCCTCATAGAGTGTTCAAGGAAAATTTTTGAAGATTCTAAAGATGCAAAACATGCATGGGCTACTCATAAAAGAAAAGGAAAAAAGAATAACATAATACTGTAGGTAGAAATCTTAGGGTAGACCTAATCCTCATAGAGTGTCACGGAAAATTGTTGAAACTACATCAAGGTCATACATTTTAGATTTGACTAGAAACAAGAGAAACAGAAGAAGAAGGAACATAATGATTATGATGATGTATTTAGAAATATTCTCAAGAGGATGTAGGATATTCCTTTCTTGCATCTTGGATTACTCATGTATGCTAGACTACATGGTTCATAGACTCTAGATATTCCTTCTATACAAATCCACATTGATATTTATTTTTAGTGTATAAGAGAAACGACTATGGGATGGTATACCTAGGTGATGAATCTCTTCTCATGGAGTTGGTTATGGTAGAGTTGTGATCAAATTCCCTAGTGGTAACATGAATTTGATGAATGTAGTTTTGCACATTTTGATTTTGGTATGAAATATATTATCAATGTGAAAACTTAATCTTGCTAGTGTGAATATTTTTTTCTCTAAAGAGCATTGTAAGATAATCTAAGGAGCTATGGTGCTCATTTAACCATGGAGATTTATGCCCACTTTACTGTGGAGATTCTTAACCTGTAAATAGAATTTGCTACAATTTCATAGGCTAACAACATGGCTTACTCATACCACATGCCCAAAAAGCTATAAATCTTGTTCATATAACACGTATTCATATGGCATTTCTTTTTAATTAATCAATTTTAGTAAAAGGTAAAAAAGAGATATCTGCTTTTGAGATAAATATCAAACTTTGATTTGTGACTACTTAAAAATACTCTAAAATATTTTTATAATATATTCTATAAATTTTATTGTGGAGAGAGGTCTCTCCAAACTAATATAAAAGAGATATTATAATGCCATATCTTGTATATTATTATTTTGTTATCTAAATATTTTGACTCCATCAAATATATTATAAAAATAAAAATATAAATGAAATAAAATAATAATTAAAATATAAATGAAATAAAATAGTGTATATATGTATAGAGTTGATTCTTTTGACCTTTCCTAAATATCTAGACTAGTTAAATAATATATATGTATATTAATTATTCTTAAATACACATACTTATCCATATAAAAAAGATAAACTTAAAGATATATTCAAACACTTAATTGATGCAATGATGATAATAAATGGATTGATTAAGTACAGTAAACTTAAGGATGCACTAATAAAGATATAATAAAAAACTTAAAGATATATTAGAAAAACATAATTGATGCAAAGATGATATCACAAGTGCTTTGAACTTCCAACTAACCAAATGTGGTGTTGATTTTTTATATATATATATATAATGCAACCGTGTATTTCATTAAATAATTCGGGAAAAATGACATAAATTTCCATTGAAAACTAAATATAAATCATTGACTGATTCTGCAGAATGTTCAGCCTAACGCGCCTTGGCAAAATTAATTAAAACATTGCAAATTACCATTTCCAGGAAGTATGAGATGTTTGAAATATGGACTGTAACTATACTATTGAGCAGGGCGAGCGTAAGGGCTCTTTTGGTGGATTCTTTCATTCCTCTTCTCTATGAAGCTCAGAATAGAATTCTTTTGCCCTATTGGAAGGGCCGCTGCAACAACCGTTGAAAATGCACGTTATATATCTTCCATTTATGTATAGTAACCACTCCTAACTAAATTGGATTAACAATCATGACTACTTGGTCAGAGGACGTCTTACCGGCTTTCACCGTCTGAGAAGATTGGGTGCGGCGAGGAATGGCTACAAGCGACAGGGAGGGAGTGATCGAAGTCAGGTCCATGCAACGGGGCACAGCGTTGAGCGCCGTTGAAGGTGTAAATGCAAAGGATGAGGGAGTCCCACTGCCTCTGGCCAACGCCATTATAACCTTAGCCTGCACCTCTCCCACAACACAATGACATGTCAAACCAGCTGTCTATCTTCGCAAAAATACCAACAAAAATTTACAAATTTGATATTCCGTGGCCCATATTGTAACAGATTTCAAACAACCACAGAAAAGTAATAGACTCAGAGGACACCTTATCTGGGGAGACGCTGTAAACGTTCAATTTCCCCGCGTAGAAAACTGTGAGCTGCGTACAAGGATGCCTCTCGGGACCTGGCGCGGGAGATCTGTGATGTAGAAATTCAAGAAATTGTAAATTATGAAAGGGTAGATTCAAAGATTTTGGAAAAGCTGTCCTATTAGTGGCACGAAGAGCAAAGGTTATACTTGAACTCATTAACATTTGGGGAAGATGAAGCTCGGCAGTCCTGCTGTGGCGATGCAGAGCACTGGCCTTTATGCTGATAAGGGAAAGGCCTTACTGTCTCCCACGGGGGTAACAGAGAAATATCTAAATTGGGCTGTTCGCAGAAATCCCGTTTGACAATCGCCATACTTTTCGAAACAAAGGGGCTACTGTTCTCTCTGCCATCTGAACCTCCATGGGATGTTTGCTTTGCTTGAGCGGTTTCCGCTAAACTATTCATATCTGTTACTGTTGGTGGCTTCACTCGAACTGAGAATCAACCGATGCTTTTAGAACAGCCAAGCGAGACCCAATAACGAAAGTGGTAAACCCCGAATGAGTTATAAAAGGGTTATGTTTGTGCTACAGCAAACGATCTGATTGGTTTGCATGGGTGAGAAATTTCTACAACTCTTATGCTAAACATTGAAATGACACGTTTTGTTTGAAATCCTATACTTAATTTTGTTTGCAATTGTGTAAAGGCGCATGGTTTCCATGCTCAGATTAAGGTAAGATGTTTTGAAGAATCATCCAATCGAAATTCGATGTGACCTAGTATTTAAAAAATAAATGCTTTACCGAATATGCCCGTGCCTCGTACAGACCCCACAAGTACAACTACCTTGCCAGCCGGGATGGGATGCCCCCACAAGTACAACTACCTTGCCAGCCAGGATGGGATGGAATTTGATAGGCAAATTGCTATTGCTGACTGCCTAGTGATTTGGATTTAATACAGGTTAAAACATTTAGAAAACCATTTAAGATACTTTCTATAATGCGACTTTTTGAACGCCTTTCCGGTGGATTTTTCAGGTCAAAATCCTGAAGCAATTTATTGGAATCGCAAGTTTGATAGCTAGTTTCTGCACAATCAAAGTGTCTCTGGGGTTTTTCAGGGTGCTGAATCCAAATATGCAGTTAAAAAACCATTTTAACTGCAACAAATCAAGATTTAACCTCAATTTCTTCCACCGGATTCCCTCACTAGAATCTTCAAAAAATCCCATTTCAAAAAATCGCATTATAGACAACTCCTTTCTTAACACTGTGGTATGTTTTCAAATTCCAACCATGATAACCAAAAACGTATTAAGTATTTACACATCGTTGGAAGTCTGGTCCTAAACGTTCAAATAAAATACGTTGTCTGAAATCTGTGGCATCGCAATGAGTAATTTTGTTTGAAATCTTGTAAATGCCCAAGATTTCCATGGTCAAAATAAGCGGAGCTATTTTACAGTCAGAAAAGAACAAGCGATGCTATTTTACAGTTAGCAAATCGAAATTCTGTATGACATGATAAACTAACGAAACGTTTTATTGATTTAGCTCGTGCAAACTGTACGTACTACAGCACCACAAATATAAGAGACCCGTCTTGTCAGCTGCTTTCACATTGTTGAAAAGATAAAGTAAAATTATTCATTCCAAATCGTTTCGAAATAAAATAATATGCTGTTACCTTTATCTACCGAATAAAATAAAATTTATTCAGGTTATTGAGTTGAGGTTAACCTATAGAAGAGCAAAATGAATCGCTACGTAATTAAAATAATTCACACTAAGTTATATCTGCTGAAAAATGATTTGCAATCACACACAATAAACTAGATACTTGTATATAATGATGGATCATTACAATAATTAAAATATTCACAAATAAATTACTTAGGAGTAATTTATAATAACGCACAATAAGTGTCACAAAATAGTATACGATGGTATTGCTTAATTCTCATTGTTTTAACGCATTAGAGATACAGATATAAGAATATATAGAACCGAAATTAGAGAAATATATTATCTAAATTTTTTAGAAAGGTTTTTACAACCATAATAATGTGTATGTTAATTTTAGCTTACGCAAGTTAATGAGTAGTTATTTTTAAATTTAAACACTAAGGAAATTACTATTAATTAGGGTTAGTTATCAGGCTCAAATGCCTTTATTGAGAATCGCTATGATGAAGTATCTAATGTACATATTGCACTTGAGGTGCATGGCTTAGTGGTCGGGGAAGTAGATTTCTCGCACCCAGGACCACGTTCGATTTCTGCCCGCAGCATTGCTGGCGCTATTTCGTCCCATGATTTAACGGCTGATACGAGGCATGATGTGATAGTGTATATTGTAATATGATATAAATGTGATTTTCCAGCGGGGGCTTCATCCCTTCCCCCCACGTAAAAAAAAAAAAAAAAAAAAAAAAAAAAAAAATTATATATTAAATTAATATTATAAATATATTAAAACATGGAATGCAAGAATATTCTTTATATTACTTCAAACAGTAAGAAAAAACCACCTATGGATAAAAAAAAGGGTAGCATAAAGATGCCATGTTACTCTCATGTAGAAGAATAAAATATACAATAGGGAATACAAAAATATTCATTATATTATTTTAAACTTTAACAAAAGTTATCTGTGGACCAAAAGAGGGTGGCACAAAGATGCCATGTCACTTGGAAATAAAGAGGAAGTTACTTTGCATAATTATGATCATTTTAAAAGTATATTTAAATTTAAGTGGAAGTTATGGCATCACAAAAAGAAATGATAGGATATAAGAAAATTAAGATAATATAAGG
This sequence comes from Pinus taeda, assembly GCA_000404065.3. Classification (NCBI taxonomy): domain Eukaryota; kingdom Viridiplantae; phylum Streptophyta; class Pinopsida; order Pinales; family Pinaceae; genus Pinus; species Pinus taeda. The sequence goes on from APFE031227058.1 coordinate 53,862, forward strand.
GAATTATTGACCATAACTTAGAATAAAAAGAAAATAAACATTACTAAAATAAAAATAAAGTTTTAGAAGGTTTATACTGAAAAACTTAGTGTTCCATTACTCCCAAAATATCATTGGTAGAAAGAAATGATCATGTTTATGACACTAAGAAGATTGAAGATGAAAATTATTTTCTCTTAGGATATCCTAAGTCAACCCATATTAAATCACAATTTCAAAATATTTGTCACAATATTAACTTTCCTAACCTCATACCTCTCTAAAAATATGATGATCTAATAACACTTAACTTAAACCCTTTGGATAATGAAAATTACATTTCTTAAAGTCTAATATCTCGTCTCTAATCTCAATAAGCATTAGTCATCCTTATAAAAACATGTTAAGTATAATAATGTTTTAATTTATACTTTAAAATAAAGTGGGTTAAGTATAATAATGTTTTAATCTATACTATAAAATAAAGTGTTTATGTTTTCAAATAAGTAAATACATATGCATATATGTTTAAAGTCCTAAAATTTTTGGCATTATATTATTTTTCTTTTAAATTCACAAAAGAAAAGTTTGTCTTATAATTCCAGGTTCTTTAACATTCTAAAGATATAATACATTATTATTAGCATTTGCACCAGATGTTGTAAAAGAAACGCCATAAGGCATAAATTAAGGACAACATGCCATCTCAATTTGAGAAATAGTAACATTTCATGTTGAAACACAAAACACTTTATTGATAGGATATCAAATTGCAAAATCTGAAAATGAAAAAAGCCAACCAATTTGTAAATGTATGAACTTGATTTTATAGTTTCAATAGCTTGTACCAGAGCATTTAAGAATAAATAAATATGACTTACAAGCTCCATCCATATTCTTTGTTATGGTGAAGTAGTGGTTGCTTGACTTTTCAATCCCATGCACGATGTTGAGGTGTAACCAACCCATGATCTTTGATACCAACTTCGCCATGGCTTCTTTCTACTTTATACATCATAGTGTCTGTCATGGATGCCTTGGAGCTCCACCTCCAAGGGAATACTCATCTATATACATCTTTGTACCCCAAAGAGTTATAAAAATCAATGCCCTAAATTTTTTATTTGAGAAACAAAGGATTACCACATAGGCACCAAGGCTAAGAAATTGTCTAAGAAAGTCGCTTCTCCAGGAAATATTCATTTACATATTATTTGATGGTCTTCCATTTGATATCATACTACATATACTTTTACCTTTTGAACAATTAATGATGTTGAATGACCAACTTCAATCTCGACATCTGCCAACTTTGTTTATTTTTTATGCCAACAAATAGCCCACATTTAGTAAAAGCTTAAAACTTACAGACCATCCTTTTAGGAAGAGAAACATGGAAATTACAAGGAAAAGAAAACCGATACATGATTTCTCGTCGATTTTGTAAATCAAGAAGCTATCTCATGCTTAGTTTCAAAGCTTGCGTCTCTTCTTTTCTAGCATTCATTTTAGGGTTACTATGGATGGTAATGGTGAGGCCAGTAGAAGCTGCTCAGCTGAATAAAATACAATCTTATAGAAATGGGAAAAACAAGACAAGAATTTCAATGCAAGTAACAAGAAGAAAATAACATTTATAACCCAAAACAACTAAATAATTTATCAAGATATTTGAGATCCCCTTTACAATGACAAATGCCTTCTCGGCTTCCTGAAATCAATGATTTTCCCACAAAGAGAGGGTCATTCAAGGTACTCACATTGAACTTGATATTGCAGCAATTAATCAAACCTT